>JAVYIG010007807.1:0-96886 GCA_035222895.1 Strongylocentrotus droebachiensis
CGACGTGCAGTTTCACAAGTCCGACTGAGGGTGCGTTTATTGGTTCTCGCCACTAGATATGTACATATCGTACCCCACTATCATACCACACCATCGAACCCCACTATACGAAATAGACCGTGGGCCGAGCGCGATTTTTGTTTCAGTCCGTTGCATAGATTACTGGTCCAAGATTTAGATAATGTTAATAAAATGATAAAAATACACAGAACCCAAATCAGCTTATTCCTACGACTGAATCTTTGCCGTTCGTATAATACATCATTTTAATTGACAAGTTATTTAAGAGAAATGGGCGTGAACGAGACCGCCAACTCTCCGTTCGTACACGTGTATAAACTCACCGTGCGACGAGAGTGAAACAGCACAATCTCCGTCTCCGTCGTACGAAGAAATTATGTAATCTATTCGAATATTTCCCAAAGCTAATCACATTTGCTGATGTAAATAATATGATTTTGCAAATATGAACTGCTAAAACTAATGAAAACCTCGTCAGGGTGAAAATATTTCGAAAATGGGCGGTCATAGCGGGTCATAGCTACCATGAAACAGACGAGAAATAGCGCGTTGCCAATTTGATATTATTGTAAGGATCGTATGCAATTCTCTTGAATGTACGTACATGTACACTGATCTGTGTAGAGATCAGTGGCTCCGTACCGACAAGACTCGAGTAATTTTTGTGTAATTAAAACTTTTTATGAAAACATTTCTTGTATTAGCAATGCAATGGTAGTTTAAGAATATGCCTACAGAATTAGAGTCCCTAAATTTTCATTGTAATTTTATTTCCAGTCCTGAAGTAGTTTTTACATGTTTTCAAATGTTTGATTTTTTTTTATTTATTTATTTATTTATTTTTTTATATTTTTTTTTGGGGCGGAGTACTCGCTTAATAATAGGGTATACGGGGATGTGGGTTATTTTTCTTCCTGGAGGAAGAAGTATGACAATGTTTATTCAAAATTACACTGCATTCACTGGCTTAAAAAATGATAACAAATACATGCTGAGGTATATATTTGTGAAGTGTACAGAATGATGATGTATAATTTTATGTCGTCTGGATTTTGAAATCATGTGATGTTATTATAGTTATACAGAATGTTTTCATACAATGGTTTACAGACATTTTATTTGTCAGGACTTATACATTTCTGACTAAACAAATGGTGACAAGGTTTTATATCCTTTTCCCCCTCTTCCTGTCAGATCTGTATACCAGAAGCCGATACTTACAAGAAACACTCAATAATATTGTTTAATAAGTAAAATAAACAGATTTTAGAGCATATTTTCTGTTAGTTTTGTTATGTTTTGATGAACTGAATGCCCATCTATACATGTATGTGCGAAGAACCATTTACTGGATGAGAATGTGAAATGAAACCCAGCAAACACAAAACGTTTTTAAAACGTCTACAGAACGTTCTTATCAGGTTCTGTACGTCTTCGTCCATATTAAACGTTTAAAAAACGTTTATATAACGTCTAAGTTGGGACCTTACATTCGCTGCGGAGCTAGGTCTTTTGAAGACGTTCAGAAAACGTTTTGTGGACGTTACAAATTAAACGTTCTTGGATAGGTCCTGTAAAACGTTTACACAACGTTTTATTCAGACGTATTTTGTTGAATTTATTTTTAATGTCCAAAAAAATATTTCTTAAAAAATACCAGCTGGCGAAATTAGGCCACATGCATACGCATGGGGGGGGGGGGGTCGAGGTATGTCAAACTGATGCACTCCTGTGGCGTAGCGATGGGGGGAGGCACGTGCCCCCCAACAATTTTGAGGGAAAAAAATAGAAAACATAAGGTGACATTATTTGAAGAAAAGTAGTGACCCCTTCCCCTCACATATAATGTTTGTGCCCCTCCCCCCCCCCCCCCCCAAGCCCAATCATACCGACCGCGCTACGTCATTTATATGCTCCATTCAACCACGTGTATACAAAGTGCGTACGTACATGGAGGGGAGAGGGGGGTCAACTGCGGACGCACCGTATATCATCATACCAGTGAATCGTACCCGGCACGGCCGGTGCGGCGCGCTCGCTCGAGCTCCATCATGCACAGCTAGCTTGCCGCGTGTTTTAAACTAACTGACGAATTGACTGCTTGATGACGTGACTTCGAGATTTCAAATAATCTGTCAGACTGCGACACCGAGGTAAGCGTTATTTTAACATTTTGATATCTGTAAGGAATTTAAGCTTTGTTTGATTGATTTTGAAGCATGTAAAATGAAATAAAATATTGATTATTTGCATTAAAACCAAAAGTACGGTAGACTCTATGTCGCATGTGCAGGCCGTTGAAACTCTCATTGGGTAGGCTAGGCTATGTGCACACATAACTTAAGGAAGCTCCGATGCCGAACGGAGAAATGGAGTTAGTGCATACATAGCTGCATTACTATCCTGGCTGTGTATTAAAAGCTGTGCTATTGATACTCAACATTTCAAACACCACTGTACAAAACTCTTTCACTAAAAATCGGTACTTTAGTGACAATTGATGACACCTAAATAGCAGTAATAAAATACAATTTGTTCAACTTACCGATGTTATTTTGTTAGAAAGAACAATTTAGAAATTCAAATTGTTTGTCTACTGTCAAACTTTGCTTACAGCCGCATCGGCATGATAAGTGCATTTGTGTATTATGTGTGTATTGACTATTCCTTTTGAGCAAATACTGCCTATTAACATGTAGTGCAGTGCTAGAGGTCAATACGCATAATAGCATTGACTCTTTGCTGGAGTGGGTATGTGCGCATGGCTCATTACATTACATGGTAATCGGATGATTAAAACAGTTGAGTTGTTAACTTTGCTGTCTGGAAAAATCATGGAAAGTTCCCATCGGGATTTAAAATGCAATTTCGTGAAGAAAATAAGTCCCTCGACTACCATCTCATTTCTTGACTTATTTACTCTTCCCTCAATAGCATTTAAAATCCCGCGGGAGTGGAACATTCCATGCTTTTCCCTCCACCACCATTTAGCAACTTTATATTATCCCACCCCCTATTACAACAGGTTTGTTTTTTAGGCAATTGAAATAGCTCCCAAACCACCTTTTTTGTATGGATTTTGTTTTTATAGAAATATTGAGACCTAGTCTAGATCTATATCTTGTTCTCAATTTCGTCCCTTTAAAAAAATTATTTTTAGTTCAGATGACACATTATTTAAAGAAATTGATTTCCAATAACGTAGATTGACTTAAAGATTGATTTGTTTATTTGTACATAGGGTCTACAGGCAACTATGTGAGAGCACAAAAAACATCGCCAGGAAGGCAGAGGACACGTCAAACCTGGTACCGGAAGATGATGCTGTGTAGAAGCGAAAGAGACGTCTTCCCCAGAGATTTAGCAAATCTTCAAGTGATTCCGGAAGTGACGCTGGTAAGTATTTGTCTCTTGATGGTTAGTAGTGCTTGGCTCCGCCAGAGACGTATAATTTACATCTTGTTTCTCGTTTTCTTCAAAATCTAACAGATGAAAACCTAAGATAATTTATTTGATATAGCTAGACCTGCTTTGTGTCCCAGCCATGCAAAATGATGATTAATAGATGTGGCACCATTCCGGCAAAACTGGACATTAATTTGTAATCTAGGCATAAATTTTGGACAAGAAGTGTGCATTACCCAAAAGTTTGTTCAGTTTATGAGAATTCTTTTCATGTCTTGATATCCCTTTTAACATCTGCAATGTGTCTCTATTTTTCAGATCTTGAATCGGTTCGGACCCAAGAAAACAACATGTACGCGGAGGAACGACTAAGGCTGTGGCAGCGGAGATACCAATGCCAAAACTGAATGCGAAGTCGAAGTCCACATCGCGTGTTCAGTTCCCACCCACAACTCCAGCAAGGGCTCGGGCTTCGGAAAGTAAGTTTTTTTCAGATAGCATTTCACAAACAAAAGTTTCTGAGTTTTTTTTTTATCAGAACATATACTGTAGAGTGTATTAACTAACAAAACAACATTTGCCATTTGTACTAAGTTGCTACACTAATATACTGTTGGATTGGATAAGAGAGACAGATTATCGCGGCGTACATGTAATTTATTTTATCAACAAGGCATGGGTATAGTTTTCTTACAGAAGAGTCGCTTTTAAATCCTTACAGTATGTATACTTTGTTGGAAGCGCTGCACAGGTGTTGTCTTTGAAGCTGGGTGATATATTCCTGAAGTGACTAAATTGGACAGCTATCAAACATATCTCGCCAAAATATCCTATTCATTTGCTGTCAAACTTTTTAATGACTTGAACTGTTATTATAATGCATTTTATGTGTCTGTTTTTTTCTTCTCAGGCAATTTTCGAGTGCAGGTACTGTGTACGCTGCAGAGGCTGGAGGAAGGGCAGCAGCAGCTGACGCAGTTGGTACAAAAACTGGTTTTGTCCAAACCGGGAGCGGCCGTTGAATTTTGTGGAAGACCTGAGGGAGCCGTTTACCGAACCAGTGAACACCAAATTTTCATTCAAGGTAGATTAAGATACCTTCATTAAGGGGCAATGCAAAAATCCTAAAACTCATATTGAAACCAAATTTGACCATTTCAGCTAATAATGGAGAAACTTTATCAGCGACATAACAGTTTTGTTGGTGCATCTTTTTGGATTGAATTGCCAACATCTTGTTGAGAATGCAAGACAAAGTTGTAGAGGTCTGTAAATTTACTACTTTTTGTAAGGATGCTGAAACCAATGTGTGTGCTGCCAAACTCTCGACACTGTTTATTTATAACCTTGTCTTCTATATTCATAGACCCTTGAACTTGAGTATTCATCTGAAACCAATGTGTGTGCTGCCAAACTCTCGACACAGTTTATTTATAACCTCGTCTTCTATATTCATAGACCCTTAAACTTGAGTATTCATATTTGCCTGTTAATAATTCATAATCTTCAACACATTTCTATCAGTTTATTGTAAATAGCTTTTTGTAGATTGTTCATGTGTTTTGTGTTGATTAATTTGAAGTAAGATGCAAGGTCCAATGCAAGGCTTCTGGGAAATCTTGACCTGCCCACTAAATCTTTGGTCGATCAAAAGGACAATTTTTTACACGGATTTAAAGGGGAAATCTACCCTAGAAATTTCACTGCTTCAATCAAACGAGACAAATTTGAACAAAATTTAAAATAAGAAATGGGCAAACTCGGTAAGGAAAACAAATTAAGGAAACTACTCTTTTTTACATTTTCTAGTAACTTACTCTCGGCTATTCAATTTGACAATGCTGATGACATCTTGAGTAGCTCTTAATTCACTTTGTACACAAAATTTCACATTTTCTAACCCCCATAGTCAAAGCATGTTGTGTAAAAAGCTATTCGTCATTAGTAATCTGAACATACTCTGATCAAAAGCTGTGGAAATGTGTAACTTTAAGGAAAATTTAGAAAATATGAAATTTTGTGTACAAAGTTGATGGATAGCTACTCACAGTTGATGTCATCAGTGTTGCCAATTTGTAGAGCTGAAACGAGTGTAGTTTCCATATTTTTTTTCTCCGTACTTTCACTCGAAATGTGACTTCTTAAAATAGTCACATTTTTATCACTTGTAGAAGTTGATGAGAAAGTAAATACATGTACTCTTTTGAATAGTTATAATTTGCACCGGATGATGAAGCTAATCCTGGGTGGAGGCACATAGCTAAATCGGTTATTCACATGTATTTAATGATAATTTCTGACATTTTGTTAAAAGGTTCTGGTGAATTTATTCACATTGATATAGTACACAAAGAAATTCTATGCACTATGTGGTTTTACCAAAGATCAAGACTTATTATAGAAAGATTTCTTAATCATTTGCTGGGGCATCTTTTTGGCATGAATTGCCAGGTTCTGTAAATAACTCAAATTGCTTTTATAAAGTGTGTTACCAAAGTTGCTATATGTGTGCTGCCAAATTCTTGACACTATTCATTTTATCTTGCCTTGTATATTTAGACCCGTGAATATATGAGTATTCATATTTGCCAGTTAATGAGGCATATCTTCAACTCATCTATCATTTTCTTATGTTTTATTTGTAGATTGTTCATGTGTTGACACTATTAATTTATATCTTGCCTTGTATATTCATAGAGACATAGACCCGTAAATATATGAGTATTCATATTTGCCAGTTAATGACATATCTTCAACTCATCTATCAGATTATTGTGTATTATTTGTAGATTGTTCATGTGTTATGTATCTATAGTTTTAAAGGGATAGTTTAGTATTGGTCAAACTTAACTTTAAAACCAAAACCTGCACCATCACGGTGCAAAGTAATAATCACAAACGGCCAAGTAAAACCCCTGTTAATATTCAAAATGACCCGTTACTTTCAGTTTATGCATTTAATGTTTGTTAAAATAATAATTAAATATCTATATAAATTGCTTTTTAAAGAACTATTCAGATTTTTTCCTTCAAAGTAGTCTTCAAGCATTTTTAATATTTTGAATAAAAATATATTTATTTTGATCAAATAACAATTTATTCTTAATATCAGAATTGTATGTTCGTTCGGGGGCACTTCGGGAAATACCAATACTCTTTTTCAAATATACATGATGTACTGTATTGCCAAGCCTTTGTACATATTTTGTAAATATGTTTGATAATAAATTCATAAAATCAATCAAATACATGTGTGACCTAGCGTTTATTAAAAATTCACTGTATATTGGACGTTCTTAAAAGGTTTTCTGAACGTTCTTAAAACGTTTCCAGGACGTTCTAGACGTTCTTAAAAGGTTTACTGAACGTTTTAAAAACGTTTCCAGGACGTTCTAGACGTTCTTAAAAGGTTTTCTGAACGTTTCCAGGACGTTCTGGACGTTCTTTAAAGGTTTTCTGAACGTTCTCAAAACGTTTCCAGTACATTCTAGACGTTCTTAAAAGGTTCTCTTGGACGTTCTAGACGTTCTTTAAACGTCCTAGAAACGTTCTAGACGTTCCTAAAAGGTTTTCCGGACGTTTTTAAGGTTCTTAAAACGTTCTTAAAACGTCCCAAACGTCCGACAGGTTTTCTGCAGGTCCTTGCACTTAAAAGCAAATCTTTAAAAGGTTTTTTATTGGTTCTAAAAACGTTTAGAAAACGTTCAAAAAACGTCCATTTGGAACGTTCCAAAAAACGTTTTCAACCTACCACAAATAGACGTTTTTTGAACGTTTTCACAAAACGTTTAGAAAACCAATTTGGAACCTTTTTAGAACGTTCAGAAAACGTTTAATTGTTAGTTGGGAAGATAAATGTCGATATGTGAAGGCTTCCACTTAACCAAAAATAAATGAATATAAATAAATATATATTATAAAGTTTTACGGGGATCCGGGACGGGAATCATGTGCCACCGGAATGCGTGATTTTTTCACAAAAAATCCCTTGACAAGGGTTAGGGTTTTGTAGGCCTAATTCAGATCGGATATTTTAGCTCATTTTTTCGCTGGAGTATACAAAAAAACCTTTTAAATAATGGCCCCTTTCTGCCTAATTATGACCATTATATACTCTCTTAAAAAAAAAGAGTGAATTTTCAAAATCACGGACGTCACTCCTCTAGAGAGTGAAAATGTAGTGAAAATAGAGTGAACATTCACTCTTTTCTTCTTAGAGAGCACTCTAAAATCAATTGATTTTCACTCCTAAACAAGTGAATTGAATTTGAATTTATTAACAACAACACATCACAATAATGACAGTACATATGAACAATCATACAATGCAAAAAAATAATAATAATACTGATACATGTATACATAATATAAGAGTAATGTCGATTGAACAGTAATGGTTTTAAAACGATATTTTTTAGACATACATCTGCATACTATTAAATGTACAAAAGATATATACTTAAATATGTATATCACTATGTTTAGGTGAAGTTGTTAATGGGAACTAGAAGTTAGCACAAGTGCTAGTCGAGCCTAGTTCCATTCTTTGGCAAGTTTTTGTTTTGTTAATTTGTTTTTACATATGAATGTAAAACTTGTTTGTTTTGTATTTACATATATACAGCAAAATAATACAATATCATGTAACTTTTTTTCTTTACTAAAATGAAAAAATAAAAATAAAAAAGCTTAAGCGTTAAAGCATTATAATGAAAGAAAACAAATCTTTGAAGAAATAAAATCATCAATGTGTTCATAAAAATGAAAAGGATGTATTAATAAAAATAATCATACACATGTACGTACATGCACAAATCCTGTAAAAGCTTAAGGCCGTTATAAGTGTATACATATATAAAAGGAAGACAAGTAATATAAAAGGAAAAAACGAAGGGGGTGGGATTGAGCCCATGTCATTTACATAGAAGGTAGGTGGAAAGATGTCTCCGAAAAGATAACCTTGATGTTTTTAATCTAATTTCATCTGGCAGATCATTCCACAGCTTTGTTCCTACAAACGAAATACAAAATTGCCCTTGCGTTGTCTTACATTTTGGTTGATAAAGTAAGCCACTTTCTTTTCTCCTAGTTGCATATCTATGCTGTATCATCTGACAATAATCCACTAAAGAGTGTGGTAAAAAACCTTTTACCAAATCGTACATAAATGTTGATACAAGAAGTTCATGAAGTTGAAAAATATTTAAAATGTTTAGACTTTGGAAAAGAGCTTTGGAGTCTGTTCTAAGTGGACTGAATGTAATTGCTCTCATTGCCATTTTTTGACTTAAATATATACAATTTAGATTACTTTTGTAAGTGCTCCCCCATACTTCTACTCCATAAGAGAGGTGAGGCTGTATAAAAGCCTTATATAATAACACAAGTATATTCTTGGGAACAAAATGTCTCAGTTTAAACAGAATACCTACTTTCTTTCTTATGCATTTGTTTATCGTCTGAATGTGTTCTTTCCATGAAAGGTAACAATCAATTTCAATTCCTACAAATGATGCAACAGATACCTCTTTAATATTTGATCTTGATATTCTCACAGATCCCTTTTTGTCTATTGATCTAGCTTTGGATTTCATAATCATATAGTTTGTTTTCTGTAAGTTAATTGTGACTTCATTTGCATTACACCATTCCTGCACCTTCATTAAATTTTCACTTACAATTTCTAAATCAATTTCTTTTTGTCTAGGATTAAAAGTATGAAAAAGATTTGAGTCATCAGCAAATAATCTGAAATTGAAAAAGTTTGTGGAGTTAGGTAAGTCATTTATATATAGTAAAAATAATGTTGGTCCAAGAACGGAGCCTTGAGGGACACCACATGTTATATTCAATTTCAAAGACATTTTGTCTTTATATTGTATAAACTGTGATCGTTTACACAAATAATCTTCAAACCATTGCAAGGCTAACCCACGTATTCCATAGTGTGACATTTTTTTGAGGAGAATGCTGTGGTTTATAGTATCAAATGCCTTTTGAAAGTCAATAAAGATGCCAACTGTTGTTCTACCTTCATCAATGTATTTCAATAGTGTATTTGTAAGATTAATCAAAGATAACTTAGTGCTATGTTTCTTACGGAAACCGTACTGGTGTTGAAACAAGATATTATTTGCTTCCAAATAGTCAATTACACGATTATTTATTATTTTCTCAAAGATTTTACCCAGTATAGGTAAAACTGAAATAGGTCTGTAATTACCAGCTAGATCTTTTCGCCCCTTTTTATAAATAGGTGTCACTTTTGCTACTTTCAGTGCGTCTGGAAATTTACCTCTTTCTATGGAAAGATTGAAAATATATGTTAATGAGCTTGAAATGTATAGGGCAGCATCCCTCAACAATCTTGCCGGCAAATTATCATAGCCACATGCTTTTTTTGTATCTAAAGTCTGTAAGTGGCATTTCAATTCATTCTCTGTTATTGGTTTTAAAAATAGTGATTTTTCTGTTCTATATCCTAAATACTCTGTAAAGTCAGAATTCACTGGTGGTATTTCCTTTGCCAGCTTTGGACCTATGTTTACAAAAAAGTTGTTAAATTCGTTAGCTATTTCATTGTCAGAAGTTATCACTCTATTTTCTCCACCACCTGAGCTTAATAATTTCTCTACATTGGTCACTTTATTTTTGACATTTCCACCACTCAACAACTCGTTAATTGTTCTCCACGTTTTACGACTATCATTCTTATTAATGAGGAAGAGGTTACTATAATATTGTCTCTTTGCATTTCGTAGAACTGTAGTTAGAACATTTCTATACCTCTTGTATTCTTCCTCGTCTTTCTGTTGGAAATTTGATGCCTTTAGTTTAAAATACAACTTGTGCTTCTTCTTGACTGATTTTAAAATAGCATTAGTCATCCATGGTTTTCTCCCAGCATTTTCCCCCTTTTTTAGGTTCTTCGAAGTTGATGATATAATTGGTGCATGCTTGTCACAGACTTGCGTAAACAAGTCGTAAAATACAGAGTACGACTCATTTAATTTTGTACAACCACTTACATTGTTCCAATCAATTTTACCTAGATCATCATGGAATTTATCAATATCATAATTTCTGAAGGTACGAAACACAGACTTTTTGTGGCTTGTTTTACTTGCCTTTCTAAGATGCTCAAATGCAACAAAGATAGGGAAATGATCTGATATATCAGTTTCTATAACTCCAGCATGAATAGAAGAAATTGTTACATTAGTGTACACATGGTCAATAAGAGAGGAAGTTGTTTTAGTTACTCTTGTTGGTGAAGTGATTAGTTGCTGCATACCCAAACATTGTAAAGAAGTTAAAAATTGTTCTGCTTTCATATCTATTCCTTCCTTGTGTAGTACATTAATGTTAAAATCTCCAAGTAAAACTACATTTGCTTTATCAATTTTCAATCTTTCTAATGTTACAAGCAAGGAGTTTTTAAATTGATCAATATCAGTATTGGGCTTACGATAAATAATACCTACAGTAATTTTCCTACCATTCAGGTCAGTTTCTAACCAGAGACTTTCTGTGTGAGTGACTTCATGGTCAAGAATAACATATTTTAATGAAGAGTGAATGTAAGCTCCAACTCCTCCACCCCTTGTGCCACCTGTTCTACACTTTACCTCAAGGACATAATCCTTTAAACCTAAAATACCTTTGTTTGAAACATTCCAAACTTCTGATAAGGCAATTATATCAAATTTTGTTTTTAATGTATCTTCATATAACAAATTTAGATTATCAAAGTTCTTATTAAGAGATCTGATATTAACATGTGATATACAGAATGAATGTAACATTTGCTCTGATAATGTATTATCAAATAAATGAGGGCTAACATTATGTGATTGAATTACAGATGTCTCATTTTGTTCCATTTAAATAATAAAACATTTGTTGCTCATCATATTTATAAGTCATTTACATTATGGAGAGTTTAAAATCTTCGTATTTGATGTCGGTTAGCCCAACATCAAACAAGTCATCAGGTGTTTTGATGACTTTGAAAGTGTCATCCTGCATTTTGCAAACGATATTTCCATTTTTTGTGGAAATATTTTTAACAAGTGGAGAGTTTTTTGCGCTTCTCAGCACAGAATATCGCAGGGGGGTAAGATCATCGTTAACAAAAACGCCCCTGTAGGAAGTTTTTCCCTTCAAAGCATACTTCCGATTGTATATTTCGTCCCTCTTTCGCCGAGATATGAGCCGAACGATCGTTTGGCGAGCTCCTCCTCCTCCCACTCTTGGCTTTCCAACCCGATAGCATGTCGAAATGTCATCTGGGGTGATGTTCACTCCGACCTCTTCTGCCAGCTGACAAACTTTGCCCATCAAGGCCTCTTCTGATTCACCTGCATTTTCTTCTGTCTCCGCTTGTCCTACCTGCCCCTCTGTGAGTCCTATAATACGAAGGTTTTCCCTCCGCATCTGCTGGTCAATTTCATCCCTCTCGAATTGGCTGCGAAGTAGGTGTGGGTTGATATCCTCCTTCACAGAGGCAACACAGGCTTCTCTCACTGCCCTCACAATTGCAGGTATTGCTGCCTTGACAGCTGTCTCAACAGCATTCCCGATGATAATGGCCAGATCATCTTGAGCTACTCCAATATTCCCCAGCTGGTCATGAACACTTTGCACGTCGATGAAGACACCTTCTTTGGTTATGGAAGAGTCCAACATTCCTTGTTTCGCTTTAACTGTGCGATCTACTCCCTTGTGGGGAATAAAAGGCTGTTTTGGTGATGGCATGGCCTGACCTTGACCTCTTTGTGAAGTAGGCAGGAATTTGCCAGGAGAAGAGTTGGGCTTTCCTCTGCCTCTGGTCATATTGCGAGGAATGTTTCACGAGTAATAAAACAACACAAATCTTGGTAGATGGGCACACACAAAATTTTAAGCTTAGAACTCGGTCAAAACTTGCCTGGCATTCTCCCTCGAGCTATTCATAGGATTCTCCATCAACTATGGAAAATGGACCATACAATCTTAGACAGTGCTGCATTCCACTGTTGCTCTTGATATATCCAAAGGTATAAAGAAGATACATCAACAATCATATACAACACACAGTTGAACAGACATGCCTATGTATCTTCTATCTACAAGTGATCACGGACGCACTCCCAAGAAAGTGAAAATAGAGTGAAAATTCACTCTTTTTTTTTAAAGAGAGTATGGTACGGGTCAGTTGTCGGCCTTATACATTTTGTCAGGACTTATACATTTTTTACTAAACAAATGGTGACAAGGTGTCAGTTGTTAGCGGCACACCCCAGTCGGAACCAAATGTGAGTATCCCCCCCCCCCCCATGGCATAATTTGTTAACCAAAAATAAAATATTTTATAAAGGAAGAAACCAATGAATTTATTAAAGATGAACATGAATAAATGATTGAAGAAATAAATTGTCACATGTCACCAAAAAACGTTTTAGTTCTACCCATTTTGTTTTTCTTTTTACTTTCCTGAAATGGAATATGGATCACTTCCGAAACACTTCAATGAATATACACTTCAATAAATTTATCATTTGGCAGCTGTGGATCCAAGGGGGGGGGGGGGAGCGGGAGAGGAGCGGGAGAGGCATCGAAGAAATTCACTGACGAGCAAGCCGAAAACATCGAGGATAAGCACGACATAAAAGGTCCTTGGCCTTTTCAGGTGTTTAATGAATTTTCCCGGCCCATCCCCTTTGGAGGAGGATTTTCTTCAAATGAATGTCTCATATATACAAGTACATTTATTTATTTTTGGTTAAGTGGAATCTTTTGCATACAGACATTTATGTTTCATTTCACATTCTCATCCAGTAAATGGTTCTTCACACATAAATGTAGTTGGGCATTCCGTTCATCAAAACATAACAAAACGAACTATAATAACATCGCATGATTTCAAAATCCAGACGACATAAAATTATACATCATCATTCTGTACACTTCACATATATACCTCAGCATGTATTTGTTATCAATTTTTAAGCCAGTGAATGCAGTGTAATTTTGAATAAACATTGTCATATTTCTTCCTTCAGGAAGAAAATAACCCACATCCCCGTTTACCCTATTATTAAGCGAGTACATGTAAAAACTACTTCAGGACTGGAAATAAAAAAAGACATATATCTTTTTTTATAATTACAATGAATATTTAGGGACTCTAATTCTGTAGGCATGTTCTTAAACTACCATTGCATTGCTAATACAAGAAATGTTTTTATAAAAAGTTTTAATTACACAAAAATTACTCGAGTCTTGTCGGTACGGAGCCACTGATCTCTACACAGATCAGTGTACATGTACGTACATTCAAGAGAATTGCATACGATCCTTACAATAATATCAAATTGGCAACGCGCTATTTCTCGTCTGTTTCATGGTAGCTACCACCCGCTATGACCGCCCATTTTCGAAATATTTTCACCCTGACGAAGTTTTCATTAGTTTTAGCAGTTCATATTTGCAAAATCATATTATTTACATCAGCAAATGTGATTAGCTTTGGGTAATATTCGAATGGATTACATAATTTCTTCGTACGACGGAGACGGAGAATGTGCTGTTTCACTCTCGTCGCACGGTGAGTTTATACACGTGTACGAACGGAGAGTTGGCAGTCTCGTTCTCGCCCATTTCTCTTAAATTACTTGTCAATTAAAATGATGTATTATACGAACGGCAAAGATTCAGTCGTAGGAATAAGCTGATTTGGGATCTGTGTATTTTTATCCTAATTTCTGGTTACCAAAAACTATGTACCACAAAGTCAGTCCAAAAAAAGAAAACTAAGCCCTAAAATCGCGCTCGGCCCACGGTCTAAAAGTGATTTGCGGGATGTCGCGTTTATCGTCTCTTCAAGATTCAAAATAAAGGCCTTGTGTCTGCGCAGCTGTTTTGACCCGGGAAGCAGACAGTTTCTCGGAGGTCAACTACACACACATGCTTGTACACAACACATGGCGCGCGCTAGCCTCCGAAGTGGAAATTAACCTGGGTGGTCCGATTTGTATGTGGGGTTCAAAACAGCTTTGCGTTTATCATCTCTCAGAAACGTGATTCTGGCTGTATGTCACATACAAAACACACCTTTTTGCGTCTTTAGATATGACCATATCTAAAGACCTTTAAAAAAGGCTTTGCGCTTATCACCTTCTAAATTTGCCTGAAAGACGTTTGAGAAACCTGATTCTAGCCAAAAATTTGGTCAATAAACGCAACCTGAGTCTGCATGCCGATAGAATCAAAAGTGTGAAATACGAAGTCCATGCATTCGCATATTTACATAAAGGGAGTTACTTTGAAGATACAAATAATATTTGTTTATCATTCCTTGACAAAAAACGGGTAAGATTACGACTCAAATAATCCCTTTTTTTAGTCTCCTTTCTTTGATGTTTGATGTTTGAATAATGGAATTTATTATACGTTATTTGTAGAATAAATATTTGCTTTGGTGGGCCTTTCGTCAGTTGTAGATGTTCCCAATATCATGAATCTTGATAATTCGTCAAATACCTTTTTTAATCAGACATTTCTTGAATTAGTGATAGATGATTTTACATTAATTACTAAATGTTTGTTTTAACCCTGACAATAAAAGGGTTCGCGTTTATTTGCATTAAGAGCTCTCGCTTTAAACCTGATTTAGATATGGACGCCTTTTTGACCTCCACAAGCCATTATATGAGGCCCCATTTGTTAAAGTCCGACACGTTTTCAGAATCCCCTAGCATGCTTGAACATATTTTAGATTTTGTGTCCGTAAAAGCGTCGTTTATATATCTATAAATGTATGTATGTATATATTAATAAATATGTTAACCACAGCACAGTAGAGTAGTTTAGCAGCACATGTGCTTTATAAATCGATCTTATTATCATACCTAAGTATTAAGTGTACAATATACACTCATTTCTTAAATGCATGATACGAACTTTTATACATTCATTTGCATATTTAAAATCAAAGCAGTTTGTATTAAGCGCTATATAAAAATTAAATATTATTATATATTTATTATTGCAATTTTTGTTCTATTCTCAAAGCATATTTTGCCTTTGGTGGTGAACAGTAATACAATTCCTGACAATGCAAACATCAATTGTAACGTAGTACGTGGACCCGTAAAATATGTTATTCTTTGTGTTCTTTGTAGTGGAGCTGATTGGGTTCACCTTTTCATTTCCTGTCAAATGTTGTGCATGTTATCATATTTCATACTACTACTACTACTGCTTTAACATTGAAACGTTTAAAACTACTGACATACACGATATAAGCAATTGTAATGTTGAGGTTGACGTTGTCTCCCATGGAAAAACAATCTTTATTTTTTTAGGAGTCGCTATTGATTCTCATTTAAATTTTAATGAGCATATACGTAGTATACATGTACATGCGTCAATATCAAGAAATATTGGAATAATGTATGAGTTAACAAAATATTTCTGAAAGATCTATGATTATATTATATAATTTTCTAATTTCATCACATGCGTTATATTGTAATAATGTACGGGGAATTTGTAGTATTACACAATCATTAATTCCTTATGTTTGCTTCAAAGGAGAGCGTTTCACATGATTACATACTGAAATTGATTATTACAACATATTAATATTTTTCAGACAAGAATTTTTATGTATAAATTTCTCATAATCAACTCTGATCCCTATTTTACAACTTGTACAACTCAAATAATCACACATATCTCACCCGTCGTTCAAAAGATTGTTACTTACAAAATCCTAACATAATTTTAGCCCCAAAGTTAGTGACATCATGGACCAGATGCTTAAAACTCCTACCTACTTACTTCTACTCCTACTACTATTTTTTTTACTACTACTGTTACAACTACTACTACTACTACTATTACTACTACTCTTACTACTACTACTACTACTACTACTACTACTACTACTACTACTACTACTACTACTTCTATTGCTACTACTACTACTACTACTACTACTACTACTACTACTACTACTACTACTACTACTGCTACTACTACTGATACTACTACAACTACTACTACGACTACTACTACTACTACTATTTACTACTCCCACCGCCAACACTACTACTACTATTTAATACTATACCTACTACTACTACTACTACTACTACTACTAGTACTACCTTTACTACTTCTATTACCGCTAGTACTGCTACTACTACTACTACTACTATTACTACTTCTATTGCTACTACTACTACTACTACTATTACTACTACTACTACTACTACTACTACTACTACTACTACTACTACTACTGCTACTACTACTGATACTACTACTACTACTACTACTACGACTACTACTACTACTACTATTTACTACTCCCACCGCCAACACTACTACTACTATTTAATACTATACCTACTACTACTACTACTACTACTACTACTAGTTCTACCTTTACTACCTCTATTACCGCTACTACTACTTCTACTACTACTTGTACTACTTCAATTACTACTACTATCACTTCTACTACCACTACTACTATTTTAATACTTATATTATTATTATTATTATTATTACTACAAATACTACTTCTACTACTACTACTACTACTACTACTACTACTACTACTACTACTACTACTACTACTAATACTGCTAATACTACTACTACCACCACTACTATTGTTACCATTACTTCTCCTACTAATATTACTACTTCTACTACCACCACTACTACTACTACTACTACTACTACTACTACTACTACTACTACTACTACTACTACTAGTACTGTACTACTGCTAGTACTATTATTACTACTGTTACTACGACATGTCTTTTAGAAAAAGCCTTCACTGTAATAATGATACCACTACTACTATTCGTGAGCTTTTACCCACGTTGTAAGGTGCTCAAGGTGCTCACATTTACAACAGGTTCAGTAAGGTTTTTGTACGGATATCGATGCTGTGTTTTAAACTCCAAGTCACATAACGACCATTCCTTAGAAAATATAACCAAGACTTACCAAATTTGTTTAATTTTAAAAACCTGTAATTAACAATAGTAAGAACTGACCTAATCAAATAACTAGTTAGACCTACCAAATTAATTTTTCTTTAGTGGTACAAAAATGCTTGAAGTCCTATAATGAACAAAACAAAAAACAAATGTAAAATAGATGAAGCTATAGATCAATACCAAAACAAAGTAACATTTTCTTTTAATTTTCTGGACCCTATGGAAAAATAGGGTTGTTATGATAAGCTGGGTGGGCTATCCGGCCATTCACTATATTCTTGATTTAAGGGGTATTTTTTTATATAATTTGTATGGATTGTTTTTATATTGTGATTTGAACAATCATTACCGTAACATACCATACCAAAACTAGATTTATTCTTTGAACGAAAGACTTTCAATAGAAATGACAATTTTGTTGTTGACCATCTTATTCTGACAATAAGAAAAAGAAGGTGGTGCCACACAGACGGCCAGCATGTATTACGAACTTGATACTCTCTTGACCAGGTTCACTTTAGTTTGTTTTACAGCATCTTGAGATGGAAATCGTGCTCACCTCGTAGAAATCATATTTTGTGGTCTTCGCGATTGTTTGATGGGAGGAAGGGAATACAAAGGAAAAACAAATTGACCTACTTTTCTTACCATACGCCCTTGGTAATGATAGAGACCTCTTGATGGTGTAGCTAAGGAAGGGGACACGGGGTATTCGCCTCCCTATCATAGAACGAAGAGAGAGAGAGAGAGAGATAACGTAATAGAAGGAGAGGAAAGGGTAACAACACTTATACGATCATCATCCACCCCCTAGTCGATGACAAAAACAGGAACAAATAAACAAGAGAATTAGAAAGAGGGGGAGGGTGAGATAAAAAGGATTATATGTTCCCCTGCTCCATCCTCTCCCGTGTCGATGACGGGAACAAAAAGAAAGACATCAAGACAGGAAGAAACTGAGAGAGAGAGAGAGAGAGAGAGAGAGACATAGAGAGAGAAAGAGAGAGAGAGAGAGAAAAAGAGAGTGTGTGTTTGTGTGTGGGAGATCGTAGATAGGCATGTTTATTCCCATTTCATCAATATAGTATTAGTCGGGTACCATTAGTGACTCCATCCTTGCTCTGCCACCGGTTTCCAAGCATAGGACGTACAATGAAAAGCATTTCATACGACGTCATAATAAGTTTGACAAGTTTGTTCTATTTTTTTCACGTCTTTGAAAATCATGTAAGAGACAATCCTCAATTAGACGTTAGCCGATTCTGCACGTGGTTTTGAAAAAAGAAATACCTGGTGGAACCTGCTACTGTCCAACTTTAACACTTTCCCAGATTTGAAAGAAGAAATTGGAAGTATGGTTCGGTGAAGTAAAATACGTGGACACATAATCTTCCTTTTAATTTTGCACATATTCCACTTAGTGACGCGTCAAAGTGCAGGAACAAATATCGTTTTTTAATTCATACCTGCAAAAAAAAGTAGGAGTATCTTTCGCGATGGAGCAGAATTACTTTGGAAAAATAGTCATTTGTATGGTTTGTGTTATTCTGCCATTAACGGCGGGACAGGGTAAGTAGATCAACTTTTCGAAGTTTAAAATGTCATTCGATATTTTTTTTTAAGCGGGATCCCTTTGAACGAATTTGCAAATTGTCGTCCTGAATGAAAACGAAAACGAAATTAGTGAACGATACTAGGCAAATTGATAACCTAATGCGAATGATCATGCTAAGATCTCGTTCTCGGGTATCAACATTTCTGAATTTTCTAAGTGAACATAGTGAGCTACAAAAAAAGCTGTAAATATATCATTATGAAAATTATGATTTCATGAGAAGTTGAAATTGATCTTTTGCTGCCCGAATATGAAGAGACCATTTTCAATTCAATTCAATTCAAAAATGGTTTTTATTAGCAGAAACATGGTTCATACAAATAATTTTACATGAAGGACAGCCTAGGCTGGAATATTCATGTTTACATGTTCGGCACAATGGATAACACTTTTAAATATATACATGTAAAAAACTAGCAATATAAAAAATAAGACTTAGATTCTGTAACTAAAATCCATAAACACATTGCACAAGTTTCCAGAAATACAGCTGTAATTGTTTACAAAATGTCCTATAAAAGTCAATACAAGCATGGTAAAAAGATTAAAATAGGTACATTTTAAACAGCCTGCTTGGGGGAGGAGACAAGCACTTTAATAGTATACCTGCAATAGCGATAAAAGTAAAAAATAAAACAATTTTTTTTTTTTTTTTTCAACTTTTATTGAGTATGTCAACTAAAAATGACAGTGGACTATTTTTAAATCTTTTTGTTTTGAATTGAAATTGTTGATAAATGGGGATACGGCGAAGTGTGATATTAGTGTTTTTTTTCTTAGGTAACCAGGTCTGACAAATAGAGTGATTTGAAAGGGATTTTGCGAATTTTCTACAAAGTGCTAGTCTCCTCTCCTCAAGAGTTGGTAAATTGCATACTTGACATGCATTAGAATAGGTAATGTAACTAGGCCCTAAAATAATCTTACATACTCTACGTTGTATTTTTTCAAGATTATTATTTTGTTCTACTGTAAGACTGCTATGGAACACTGGAGCACAATATTCTAAAATTGGTCGTATATAACCTACGTATATTGTCACTAAATCTTTAAACGGTAAATTGAATTTCTTAAGTTTTCTCAACATGTACAGTTTTCTATTGCACCTTTTGACTAAATCATTAACATGTAAATTCCATTTTAAATCAGATTGTATAATTACTCCAAGAATTTTGAGAGTTTGTACATTGCATAGAGTAGATTCATTGATGGAAAGAACTTCAGGAGGAGCAGGATTTTTCATAAAAGTAACCTGCAGGGTAAAACACTTCAAAGGATTGAGTGACATATTGTTTGATTGAGACCAGTATTGCACAGAGTTAAGTATGGGTTGTAATTGTGAAACGTCTGTTGATTTACGACATTGTACTAAAGATAAATCATCAACATATTTGAAGTAATGTATAGGAATATTTTCACATAAATCATTAACCATAATTGAGAACAGAATTGGGCCAAGGCGTGTCCCTTGGGGAACACCGGCATGACAAAATTTAATATCAGACAGAGTTCCATTATATAATGTACTTTGTTTACGACATTCTAAAAAACTTATTATCCAACTTATTATCCAAGGTCTTATGTGCATATTAACCATTTTTTCAATTAGAATGTTGTGATCCAAGCGATCAAAAGCCTTTTTAAAATCTGTACATACAATAGTTGATATAGACCTGTTGTTTTCTGCATGTTTATAAAGATGATGTAAAAGGCCAACAAGATAATGTGTAGTAGATAACCCTGGTCTGTTACCGAACTGATGTATATCAATGAGTTTCTCAATATCTTTCAATAACCATTGAGCCATAAAAGATTCAGCTAACTTAGAAAAATGTGAGGTCAAAGCTATAGGACGCAGATTATTAATACAAGGTGGGTGCGATTTTGGAATAGGAGTTACTTGAGCGGATCTCCACTGTGAAGGGACAACTCCTTGTCTAAAAGATATATTAAGGATCCTAGTAACCGGTACACTCAATTCACATGCAAATTCTCTAATTATGCGAATAGGAAGATCGTCTCTAACAGATGCTTTATGTAGCTGCATTTTACGCAGTTTACAATAAACTGCCCAACAACTAATCTCTGGACTTTCACACTGAGAAGGTAAAAAGGCTGGTAATGATTTCCTGTTTAAAGGAGAAAGATCAGAAGCAATAGACACAAAAAAGTCATTAATTGCATTAGCTGCTTGTTTAGGATACTGCGTACTTTGAACATCAATACCAGGAATAATTATCGGAATATGGTCCTGGTTACCATTTGTAAGTATCTTTATATGTCTATACCAGGCTGAAGGATTATTCAACTTTTCCTTTTTAATACGAGTATTATAATAATTCTTTTTTGCAACAGAAATAGCTTGAGCAACTTTATTTCTTAAATGCCTCCAAAGAGTATCGTTTCCTTTTTTAAAAGCTTTTTGTCGGTCACGAATAAGTGATTTGATAAATGGAGTTACCCAAGGTTTGTCAGTACTACTCACTTTCACTTCACGCGAAGGTAAGTATAGATCAAGGTGACATTTAATGGTGTCAACTAACCTATTACACGTTAATGATAAATCAGAGGTATCTAAAAATACTTCTTCCCAAGTTTGTGCAGTCAACCATTGACCAAATAATCGTAATCCACTGTCCTTCAAAGGACGAACAATCCTGGTCTTTTTATTAGTAGTATTTTTTGAAACAATAGTTGAATGCCAAATAATACAATTGTGATCGCTTCTACCAATTGGAGGAAGAATTGTACAAGAGATTTTCCTCGGTAAATGTGGGGGTCTTAAGATAACCCATATTACTTCAATATCATCTGGTACAGAGATATCAGTCAATAAACGAGGATGAAATATGTGCTTAGCGAACAAAGCTACTCCACCTCCTTGTCGTTTTTCACGAGGCCTGGAGAAGGTGGCAAACCCATCTAGGTTTAACAGCTCAAGAGGTGAGTCTTTTACTTCCCATGTCTCCGTTAAAGCTACTATATCAACAACATGTTCTCTCACGATGATTTCAAGCTCATCCAATTTGTTATTTATTGATCTTGGATTAGACAAAAGAACTTTAGGCAAATTAAAACCTGTATTTACACATCTCTCCTTTGTAATTCGACGAAGATTGGAGAAATTAACCTGCACTTTATCTTTATGCTGGTATTTTTTCCTGGGTCTGGTAATGACTGGTATTTTATGTTGAAAATCACAAGATGCATTATCCTGAGCTGGATTAAAAAGACGAATTGGATCCTGCTTTTTAGATATCGTGAATTTTCTCTTTCCCGCTCGTTTGCCGCGATGATGAAAAGGTTTCCGTTGAATAGCTAGATCTTTGATGATTTTCCATGTTGTGTGTGGTAGGTGAGTTGTTGATTTACACGAGTTTTGTAAGGCATATAATTGAGACAGAGGATATTGACGATTGCTCTCAGTAGAAAAGGTGGGGCCTGGATTCGGGCTTATGTCTCCGCATTGTAGGAGCTCAAGCTGAAAAGTTGAATTACTGTTACTGTAGTACAAAATACGTGTAGACAAATATTTATGATGAACAAGTTTAGGGGTTATACCGAATGTGAATGAACGATACTGTTAAATCCCGGGATCGGCATTAAAGGCCCATAATTTAATAACCTTGTAAAGCAACATATGCGAGTGAGCGAAGTGACTGACTGTTATTGAAATAAATGCCTTTTGGGGCCTTTATACATCATTTGTTTTAATAATACATAACATTTATTAGGCACTTAATACTGATGTTTCTGAGCGCACAGTGTTCTGATTAAGAGAAGACTATAACCCGTAGAATTAAATTAGAAGAAAAAGCAAAAATACAAAAGTAACATAGATAAGGTAAGAAAAACAGTGGCAATCAACTAAATAAAGACAAATATGGTGCGCACCTCCATTGACCGACGCACAACTGCAATTTACAATTTGAAAAGATAGGTTTTGAGTAGAGATTTGAATTGAGATACAGAGGGGGCGCAGTGAATAAAGGCGGGCAGTTTGTTCCAGAGAGCGGGGGCAATAACTGAAAAGGCGCGGTCACCATACCGGGTGTTAGTGCGGGGTCCAGGTGTTAACAGTAATGTGGAAGATGAACGAAGTGTTCGTGACGACGTACGGGAACGTAAGGATATGAGATCGGAAAGGTAAGAGGGGGCTAAGCCATTGATAGCTTTGTAGCACAGGAGAAGAATTTTGAAGGATATGCGGTGGTGAATTTTAAGCCAATGTAGTGAGTTCAATATTGGAGTTATGTGCTCTGATTTACGCGAGAGAGTCACAAGCCGAGCAGCGCTATTCTGTACCCTTTGAAGTGGGACTAGATGTGACTGAGGGAGGCCAGAAAGAGAAGAATTACAGTAATCGATATGGGTCGAGACAAAAGCATGGACTAATTTTGAAGTTGTGGGTCGGTCAAGTAGCCTCCTGATTCTACTGATCTTATATATACCAAAGGAAGCAGACTTACAAATATTACTAATGTGTTGTTTGAAAGTAAGATTGCTGTCAATATTTAAACCAAGGTCACGCACAGAAGCACAACAACTGAGAGAGCCATCACTCATAACAAGATCAGGAAAGGGGTCTGAGTTCCGAAATTTAGAAGTAATATGAATCATTTCAGATTTTGAATCATTAAGGCAGAGACAGTTTTGAAAAGACCAGGTTTTGATTTCATTGAGGCAACTGGTGAGTTTGTTCGCGGCTACTGTCCTGCTGTTTGGGTGAAGAGTTACATAAATCTGGGTGTCGTCTGCATACATAGTGTGTTGAATATTCTGATGAAGGTTAATAACATTTGAGAGAGGGCTGGTGTAAAGAATAAACAGGAGGGGGCCGACCACGGAACCCTGAGGAACGCCGCAGATGAAGGGAAATGATTCCGAGTTGGTGTCATTGATGATCACCTTCTGAGTTCGGTGCATGAGATAGGAGCGAATCCATTGAAGTACGGTGCCGGTGATGGAGAAGTCGTTCTCTAAGCGATGGAGTAACAGGTCGTGGTTGATAGTGTCAAATGCGGTAGTGTAATCAAGCAAGATGAGGACAGCTTCATTACCCTTATCTACAGCTAGAAGTAGGTCATTTAGGACCTTGACAGTTGCAGTCTCAGTAGAATGATGATTCCGATAGGCAGATTGGTGGATTGGAAACAAACCGAGATTGTCAATGTGGGCTTTCAGTAAGTAAGATTGCTGTCAATATTTAAACCAAGGTCACGCACAGAAGCACAACAACTCGGCTACTGTCAAGAAATAACTCGCCAAAAAGCAAATCACTTAAAATTCAATTTAAAATAAGGAACACAAAAGAACAGAAGAGAAAAGAAACACATTTTAAGCCTTTTAAAAAACAAATTTCTTGATTCTGTACTTTATACTCATTACACATTGTCTGAATTAAATTTTCTCATTCATTTCCTTCTATTGAATGAAATTTACTATTTAATGTCATAACCTACTATTTTACAACTATCCACAATGTTTCCTCTAACTTCGATGCAATTTTTGTTCTTCTTACAGCCTGTGACATCAGTGGTCTTACATTAGACCCAATGCTCTTGATTGACGATGCTACACCGGTGGGTCCTTACACACTACTCTACATACCAATCTTCTTCACGTGTACGACAACATACATGGCTAATCTGGGTGATTTCAACATGTGTCAGGGGTCCAATGTCTGGCTAATTTCACCTGAGGACTACTCTTGCTCCGGTAAGGTATAATCTTATATATAAAACTACCGAATGATAACAATATATACAACATCTGATGATTAAACCCCCAAAATACGCTACGTAAAAGAGACGTGTTAATTTGGTACCGAAACTCAGAATATCAGCACAAAAGTGATGCTTGGTATTCAAATTTGTTTTTCCTATATTGATGTGTTTCGAATATATTCATGCGTGTCATCTTTATTCTTAGATTTAACAGTAGAACTGCACTTGAACTCGATATTCATATTCGTATCCTGTAGGCCCATCTCTTATACTGAATATAGAGTTTCTATAGGTCATGTTTAGTTATTTTCGGGTTTGATCCTGACGCTTCCATAGTTATGACAAATTATTGCACACATTGACCTTAAAATGCCATTTGAGCATGAATGTTGCTCAGTGAAAAATTCATGGATTGATGTATTATTTCAAAGCACATGACTTTTATTTCATTAAAAGGAAAACATTATCTTTATTCAACATCATCATTTTTTTCCTGGACGAACGATAAATTGATAATAAATTATAAAAGAGGTGCCACAAAATCATTGATTGGCACCCCTTTGAAAAAACCGTTAATTTATCAAACTTTCATGTATCTTGGAGGTACTACATTGGTACTCAAATTTTAAGTCTTGAAAGTGCTTTTAGTTTTACTCTTCACCGAAGAAGAAGTCAAACTCAATTTCTGTTTATGGTTAATCATACAAATGCATGCAAATTGCTGTAAATTTAGCTGCCCCTTGGGTTGGTATTGATATCATATCTCTCGAGCATACTGTTTGATATGTAGCTATTCAAATATATTCAATAACTGTGTTGATAGTTTTCCATAGAAAATACAAACTAAAAGTTATTCTTTATGATTAATGATGCACATTTAAACGGAGTCTGTAGATTTAGCTCGTAATAGGGCCTACAATTCCGAATCTCTTACAATTGACATCACCGACACTATTTCGTTTGATTTTGTTTTCCGACTAAAAGTACCCCAAGATCACTCATTTGGGGGAAGGCGTTTTGATTCTATTGCTTTTTTTGTTGAGCAATGTTTTAATTCAAACTGTACTACTTATAGTCATGCTTGAAGCAGCGATACATTTGTGCATGACGGCTTCCAATATCAATACTATCCTAAACGTTTAATATTTCAGGCCTTATGTTCATTTTCATCTAGTTTTAATTTGTTTTAGTTTTTAGTTTTTGTTTCTTTCTTCTCAATCTCTAAATATGTTATGTTGTTTATATAATGTCTTTGTTTTCTACAATGTATTCTATTTGTTTGTAAATCTTTGTATGTACAAGGCTCTTTTGTAAAGCAGGCCTTTGGCACTGAAAAGACTTCCCTGTTTTTAAATAAAACTGAATAAATAAATAAATAATACAATCAGCTGTGTTGACAACAATTGACTGGTCTGCCGCTGCTCTCTTCAACAGCACAGCTAGATTCATAACAATCTGCAAAATTTGGAATACTATTAATTATGAAAACGATTCCATTTTGTGAGTTCTGTGGAGAGGAATAAGACTATATATATGTTGAAGAGTTAACATTTGAACACCAGTGTTATACTTCCAAAATACATACAATTTCCACAAATTAGACATGAAGACGAAATTTAAGTCAGTGGGTTTCTGTGGAGGAGAACATTTAACTCTAGGCCTGATAAGTTCCCGTATTATGTTTCGTGCTTTTGTCCACTATGTCTCGCAAAATAAAAGAAATATGGTTCTAAAAAAACTGAGTAGACATTTTTAGTTAACAAATAGCTGCAAAGCATCGGTATTTGCAATTTCAAGATGCCAGGAATATTTGTATATGATAAATGTTAGATGGATTATTCAAGAGCGTGCTGACGAATAATTGAGATCAGTTTGATTTTATAAGGCCCCCTTGCGATTTTATAGGAACATGTTACTTTTCTTTTCAAAGTATGATTTTCGTTCGGATATTTATGTATCTTCAATATGATCATTGCTTTCAATAATGGTGATGATGATAATACTAATAATGAAATTGGAATTGATATTGATATTGGTGCTTTGTAAATGGCGACGTGAAGCACTGGCGCTCAACAATAGGGACTTTTAGATTCGGCACGACGAGAACGTGGACTGCCCTTTTAAGGCAATGTGACGTCCTTTTAAGGCACTGGCAGTGACGTCACATTGCTTTAAAAGGGCAGTCCACGTTCTCGTCGTGCAGAATCTAAAAGTCCCTAATAGTACCCCGTCATAGACGAGCGGCAAAGTGGTAACGATCGTAATAGCTCCTCGGGTACCCATTAAGACCTGGATAATGGCAAATGTAGGTTCATGTATTGCCAAAGATCGTTAGTAACGGGCTGGGAATCGAACCCTCAATCCTTAGATTGAGAGTCAAGTAAAATATTCACTATACCACATCACTTTATCAAACCATCCGTAAAATCCTTAAATGGAAATCCGACCAAAATAGACAAAATAAAGCAGACAACTAATGAAATATGAGAGAGTTATGATTTTTTGAAAGTTGTTATCACTGTACGTATGGGCATCTCAAATATTGTGCTGAGGCTCTTCCCATGCATATTTAAATGAACAAAAGCTAACCAATTAATTTCACTTGCAATATTAGACATAAGCACACCGATAAAACGTGATTTAGCAATTTGACAGCGTGGGGAAAAACCCCTTGAAAATTTTCTGAGCATCTGAGAAAAAATAATAGAACTATAAAAGTGCGTTTAATAAAAAGGTAATGTACCTGTACATATACTTGTCATTTGACGATCATAATTCACAAATTGACTTGGACGAAGCTGTCACTAATTGATTTTAAAAACCGTTTTATACCAACTGTTTCATGGAGGCTGTTCTGGCATATTTTAAAGGGACTATGTCCCATTTGCAGGCCAAAAAAATGAAAAAGTTAAATTCCAACTGCATTTGAAAGATAATACTAATTTAGAACTTCCCTAAAAAAGGTGGGGCTTGAAAATGTCTTCAAGTGGGAAAATAATGACTATTAGTTGTCAAATCGACTTTAGGGCTATAGAGCCCAAAAGTAATAGTCTTGATTTTCAGACAATTGTACCGAATGGTCATACGTTTTATGCTGCGCAAAGATTCAATCAGTTTAATCTTGGCCATCACAAGAAGTGGGTTATTGATGTAGACAAATACTCATGTACCCTTTACAACTCTTTTCATGTATGTTATTACCAAAGAAGAAAAAAGGCCAGTCAGTCACTCAATAGTGTCTGACAGTGAAATCTAGCAAGTAAACGGTTTTCCTTGCATAATTTGAATATAAGGACACTGCTAACGTTTAAATTTCACAGATAGGACATACATGACATATTCAAAATCCCTGCAAAGTTCTACAGCATTTGAGGTTGGCTGCAAAAGGGACATAGTACCTTTAAAGACATATTGTCATTTTCACAATCAATCAAATGTAATGTAATGTAATGTAATGGTCTCTGTAGCTCTGATCAAAGTATCAAGTTTGAGGAATTCGGGCTGCGAACTGAATGGAAAATAGGAAGTGTATATGAAATTATATAAGAGTACATGGGTATCTTTTGACTCTTGTTGTAAAATGGAATATCCGTAAATTGCATTTTTTAAAATCACATATCCATTTTTTTCTTCAAACTTCAGCACCATGCGCCCCGGACCTGTGGAGCAATGTGAATGTAACCGTGTCCTCGGGTCAATACTTTGATAGCGAGGATGTGTATGAAGACAACAGTGTCTTGGACTTTTCCTGCTCTAGTGGAACTCTTGAAGGCCCTTCTTCAGCCGCTTGTGAAGCTGGCACTTGGAGTCCTGATGCAAGTTTAGTCACATGTAATCGTAAGTTATTTTTTACAAAACACATTAGATTATCATATTAATTCTTAAATTATCCTTATGAAAACCCACATAGATTGCCTGAATTTCATTTGTTATCTAACAAGGACAAGAAAGCCATGTCTAACGAGTCTACACGCTATTAGGGACTTTTAGATTTGCACAACGACAACGTGGATTGCTACGATCGACGTCCTTTTAATGCACTGCCTTGAATGGACGTCACACGTATTAGTCCACGCAAATCTAAAAGTCCCTATTGAAGCATACTCTGTACCCTGTAAACACACAGGAGTGCTCATCTAACGAAGTGGTTGAATAACATTTGCTGGAGTTAAATCTTATCCAAAGTTATGAATGAATTACTAACTTGAGAGTAGAATTCATTATTTTGTGCTTCGAATCCTCTCACGACGAAGAATTGCTAAATATGACTCCCCAAACATTCGAATTTCCCACTCCCCAGAAAGTGCACGGACATTTATACGCTGGTTTTAATTCTATTTCGTTAAGAACAATGCATGAAAACATTCATCGTACATTTCGTTTAAGAGAATCCTATATCATAGTCCTGTACCATTGTCATCCATTGTCTGTGTGTATGTTATACCAATAGTTCCATGTGAATCACCAAACCTGGCTGAACCTTCGGGTACGTACAGCCATGGAGATGTTGTCAGCTTTACCTGTCTGTATTCGACTGATATTTACCCGTCAGTTACATGTCTGGATGGCGTTTGGGATCCTACTGTCACTTGCCCAGGTAAGAATAACATTGTTCCTCTCGAGAAAGTATTTATCAGTCTTTAATCCACAATTCTCTTGGATTACACCTTCACCCCTGAGAAAATTAAAATATAAGAACACAACAGGTAAGTTCACCCTGAGCAAGTCCTTTTAATTTCTGAACCGCAAAGTCTTTAACTAAATTGGAGTGTGCCTGTCCCTCTTATGTAACTGTTGTGTGAAAATCAACGATATTTGCCAAACACATGCGTGAATGAGACAAAATGAGCCATTTCAAAATTCATAAGATTAATGTCATTTTTCTAGTGCACTAAGAGACAGTCAGGAACGTCGGCCCTGTGTGTATGCATAAGACTACTTAATGAGCTCCTTACTCCTGGCTCATCTTCAATATATTATTACATGGTCCACTGAGCACAAGTTTATAAAGGAAAACATATTCAAGACTCAAATGCCACAGAAGTATTGTCATTGCTACATTTTAATTGAGAAATAGATAAAGTGAACATTTTATAATCATTTGCTAACATTTAATCCATAAGTGTATTAAAGAATCAGAGGTATCTATCAAGTAATGTTCAGTTGCGGTTATTCAATCTTGTCGGGGAGATTACCCAGTCCCCTACATATACACATTAAGGAATATGACTGTCTCTCAATAGACAAAAGAAATAACTTTGATCACATTAACTCTAAAGTGTGGTAATTTTTTACTTGATGGTTACTGCTGATTTTCACACAAAAGACACAAAAGTACGGCACAGTCCCATTTAGTTTAATTTATTCAAAATGCTGTGGTTAAGAAATTAAGAGGGATTTTTTTGCAGGGAGGATCTTCTTTTGTGTGTGTAATTAATGAAAAATACTATAAAATCCCTCAAAAGTGCCTTTGCTGGATAATGTATCCAAACAAATATTATATCATGTTTTTATATAAACGAATAGCAGTAGAGGGTGATGTGAACATTAGGAGTGGACATTTCATCTATATATCATAACAAAAATGCCTCGCAGCACGATAAGCAACTTGAGAGAATCACGAAAACTGTGTTCAGAGTCAAAATAGTGTTACATACTTTGTTGGTCATAATGGTGGAATAATTATTTTCACCCCAATTTATGGAATGATTTCGACAATGATTTATTCCTAATAGATCTAGATAATTATTGTATACATTCTCAGATTGAATAGAATAATAATAACTTGCAAGTGTTTGTTTTTTCGTGACAGCTAAAACATGTGTGTTAATGTGTCTTAATGCCTCACAAAAGGACACTAATATAGCATATCGTTATGGTTTTGATTCTGGGGCCTCACAGTAACGAGGTCATTGCTTAGCCACTGAATCATGACTGTATGCAGCGGGAGCTAGGGTATGGTGCCGCCCCCACAAATACAACAAAACAAAGAAAATGCATAACTTGTTCAATCATTAATTGCATTTCCCCCCGGTCCCCAACAAGAAAACATTCTTGTAGAGCCATGTATTATGTTCCAAGCCATGGCCACACAGAGGATTTTTTGAGGGGGGGGGGGATCGGGGCAAAATGCAATGAACGCTGCGTACAGTCGTGATTCAGTGGTTAAGCAATGGCCTCGTTACTGTGAGGCCCCAGGATCAAAACCGTGTCGATGTGCCATATTACTGCCCTTTTGTAAAGCATGAATCCTCATTACTGTCAGTTATGACTTAAGAACGTGGGTCCCCTAGTTGATTACCATAGTAGCACACACATGCTTTACCAGTCACTCAAAAAACACCCACAATTTATTATTCAATAAAATCTGAGAATATATACTAATATCTAATCTATATTAAAGCTTATCTGCCATAGTTTACAGGAGGGATTAGACCGCCCTGCAAGGTCACTGGACAGGTGGTTATCTCATCAACTCAGCTCTCAGTTAAAATAAGAAAAAGAGGATCATGGGGGGCCAATGGTAACCGATTAGGCATTGTTTGTTATATAGAGGGCGCAAGTAGCTACAAGTAGTGCAGTGGGCCTTTAAGGAATAAATCATTGTCAAAATCATTCCATAAAAAGGTGTAAAAATAATTATTCCACCTTTATGACAAACAGTGTAATATACGAATAATAAAATTGTCATCATATAGTACACATGAACGGAAGCAATAAGATACAAATTGTTATTACTTCAAAGAACCTGAAAAACACACCTAGCGTTAACATACAATGATGGAAATACATTTTATATTTAAATTTAAAAAAAATAAAACCAAAGGGAATATGTTTTTTTCTTCCTGCAATTAACAGACGAACTAACAACGCTGATAGCAACAACAGTATATATCACTTCAGATGCAACTACTGACATTAAAACAGAACTGATATTAGCAACAACAATTGTAGATATTAATACGGAAGTTGTAACAGAACTTACTACTGAGGAAGCTACATCTATATCAACTGACTCTACTGATGTCACTACAGAGACGGGTGAAACTACTTCCTTAGATCCAACAATGGAAAATATAATAGAGACAACATTTGTAGATATTACTACTGAAGTTGTAACAGAACTGACTCCTGATGAAGCTACATCTATATCAACTGATTCTACTGATATTACTACAGCGACGGGTGAAACTACTTCCTTAGATCCAACAATGGGAACTATAATAGAGACAACATTTGTAGATTTTACTACTGAAGTTGTAACAGAACTGACTACTGAGGAAGCTACATCTATATCAACTTACTCTAATGATGTTACTACAGAGACGGGTGAAACTACTTCCTTAGATCCAACAATGGAAACTATAATCGAGACAACATTTGTAGATTTTACTACTGAAGTCGTAACAGAACTTACTACTGAGGAGGCTACATCTATATCAACTTACTCTAATGATGTTACTACAGAAACGGGTGAAACTACTTCCTTAGATCCAACATTGGAAACTATAATCGAGACAACATTTGTAGATTTTACTACTGAAGTCATAACAGAACTGACTACTGAGGAATCTACATTTATATCAACTGACTCTACTGATGTTACTACAGAGACGGGTGAAACTACTTCCTTAGATCCAACAATGGAAACTATAATAGAGACAACATTTGTAGATTTAACTACTGAAGTTGTAAGAGAACTGACAACTGAGGAAGCTACATCTATATCAACTGAATCTACTGATGTTACTACAGAGACGGGTGAAACTACTTTCTTAGATCCAACAATGGAAACTATAATAGAGACAACATTTGTCGATTTTACTACTGAAGTTGTAACAGAACTGACTACTGAGGAAGCTACATCTATATCAACTTACTCTAATGATGTTACTACAGAGACGGGTGAAACTACTTCCTTAGATCCAACAATGGAAACTATAATCGAGACAACATTTGTAGATTTTACTACTGAAGTCGTAACAGAACTTACTACTAAGGAAGCTACATCTATATCAACTTACTCTAATGATGTTACTACAGAGACGGGTGAAACTACTTCCTTAGATCCAACAATGGAAACTATAATAGAGACAACATTTGTAGATTTTACTACTAAAGTCATAACAGAACTGACTACTGAGGAATCTACATTTATATCAACTGACTCTACTGATGTTACTACAGAGACGGGTAAAACTACTTCCTTAGATCCAACAATGGAAACTATAATAGAGACAACATTTGTCGATTTTACTACTGAAGTTGTAACAGAACTGACTACTGAGGAAGCTACATCTATATCAACTGACTCTACTGATGTCACTACAGAGACGGGTGAAACTACTTCCTTAGATCCAACAATGGAAACTATAATAGAGACAACATTTGTAGATTTTACTACTGAAGTTGTAACAGAACTGACTACTGAGGAAGCTACATCTATACCAACTGACTCTACTGATGTCACTACAGAGACGGGTGAAACTACTTCCTTAGATCCAACAATGGAAACTATAATCGAGACAATATTTGTAGATTTTACTACTGAAGTTGTAACAGAACTGACTACTGAGGAAGCTACATCTATATCAACTGACACTACTGAATATACTACAGAGACCGGTGAAACTACTTCCTTAGATCCAACAAAGGAAACTATAATAGAGACAACATATGTAGATTTTACTACTGAAGTTGTAACAGAACTGACTACTGAGGAAGCTACATCTATATCAACTGACACTACTGAATATACTACAGAGACCGGTGAAACTACTTCCTTAGATCCAACAATGGAAACTATAATCGAGACAACATTTGTAGATTTTACTACTGAAGTCATAACAGAACTGACTACTGAGGAATCTAAATTTATATCAACTGACTATACTGATGTTACTACAGAGACGGGTGAAACTACTTCCTTAGATCCAACAATGGAAACTATAATAGAGACAACATTTGTAGATTTTACTACTGAAGTTGTAACAGAACTGACAACTGAGGAAGCTACATCTATATCAACTGAATCTACTGATGTTACTACAGAGACGGGTGAAACTACTTCCTTAGATCCAACAATGGAAACTATAATAAAGACAACATTTGTAGATTTTACTACTGAAGTTGTAACAGAACATACTACTGAGGAAGCTACATCTATATCGACTGACTCTACTGATGTTACTACAAAGACGGGTGAAACTACTTCCTTAGATCCAACAATGGAAACTATAATAGAGACAACATTTGTAGATTTTACTACTAAAGTTGTAACAGAACTTACTACTGAGGAAGCTACATCTATATCGACTGACTCTACTGATGTTACTACAGAGACGGGTGAAACTACTTCCTTAGATCCAACAATGGAAACTATAATAGAGACAACATTTGTAGATTTTACTACTGGAGTTGTAACAGAACTGACTACTGAGGAAGCTACATCTATATCAACTGAATCTACTGATGTTACTACAAAGACGGGTGAAACTACTTCCTTAGATCCAACAATGGAAACTATAATAGAGACAACATTTGTAGATTTTACTACTGAAGTTGTAACAGAACTTACTACTGAGGAAGCTACATCTATATCGACTGACTCTACTGATGTTACTACAGAGACGGGTGAAACTACTTCCTTAGATCCAACAATGGAAACTATAATAGAGACAACATTTGTAGATTTTACTACTGGAGTTGTAACAGAACTGACTACTGAGGAAGCTACATCTATATCAACTGAATCTACTGATGTTACTACAAAGACAGGTGAAACTACTTCCTTAGATCCAACAATGGAAACTATAATAGAGACAACATTTGTAGATTTTACTAGTGAAGTCGTAACAGAACTTACTACTGAGGAAGCTACATCTATATCGACTGACTCTACTGATGTTACTACAGAGACGGGTAAAACTACTTCCTTAGATCCGACAATGGAAACTATAATAGAGACAACATTTGTAGATTTTACTACTAAAGTTGTAACAGAACTGACTACTGAGGAAGCTACATCTATATCAACTTACTCTAATGATGTTACTACAGAGACGGGTGAAACTACTTCCTTAGATCCAACAATGGAAACTATAATAGAGACAACATTTGTAGATTTTACTACTGAAGTTGTAACAGATCTGACTACTGAGGAAGCTACATCTATATCAACTGAATCTACTGATGTTACTACAGAGACGGGTGAAACTACTTCCTTAGATCCAACAATGGAAACTATAATAGAGACAACATTTGTAGATTTTACTACTGAAGTTGTAACAGAACTTACTACTGAGGAAGCTACATCTATATCGACTGACTCTACTGATGTTACTACAGAGACGGGTGAAACTACTTCCTTAGATCCAACAATGGAAACTATAATAGAGACAACATTTGTAGATTTTACTACTGGAGTCGTAATAGAACTGACTACTGAGGAAGCTACATCTATATCAACTGAATCTACTGATGTTACTACAGAGACCGGTGAAACTACTTCCTTAGATCCAACAATGGAAACTATTATAGAGACAACATTTGTAGATTTTACTACTGGAGTTGTAACAGAACTGACTACTGAGGAAGCTACATCTATATCAACTGAATCTACTGATGTTACTACAAAGACGGGTGAAACTACTTCCTTAGATCCAACAATGGAAACTATAATAGAGACAACATTTGTAGATTTTACTACTGAAGTTGTAACAGAACTTACTACTGAGGAAGCTACATCTATATCGACTGACTCTACTGATGTTACTACAGAGACAGGTGAAACTACTTCCTTAGATCCAACAATTGAAACTATAATAGAGACAACATTTGTAGATTTTACTACTGGAGTTGTAACAGAACTGACTACTGAGGAAGCTACATCTATATCAACTGAATCTACTGATGTTACTACAAAGACGGGTGAAACTACTTCCTTAGATCCAACAATGGAAACTATAATAGAGACAACATTTGTAGATTTTACTAGTGAAATCGTAACAGAACTTACTACTGAGGAAGCTACATCTATATCGACTGACTCTACTGATGTTACTACAGAGACGGGTAAAACTACTTCCTTAGATCCGACAATGGAAACTATAATAGAGACAACATTTGTAGATTTTACTACTGAAGTTGTAACAGAACTGACTACTGAGGAAGCTACATCTATATCAACTTACTCTAATGATGTTACTACAGAGACGGGTGAAACTACTTCCTTAGATCCAACAATGGAAACTATAATAGAGACAACATTTGTAGATTTTACTACTGAAGTTGTAACAGATCTGACTACTGAGGAAGCTACATCTATATCAACTGAATCTACTGATGTTACTACAGAGACGGGTGAAACTACTTCCTTAGATCCAACAATGGAAACTATAATAGAGACAACATTTGTAGATTTTACTACTGAAGTTGTAACAGAACTTACTACTGAGGAAGCTACATCTATATCGACTGACTCTACTGATGTTACTACAGAGACGGGTGAAACTACTTCCTTAGATCCAACAATGGAAACTATAATAGAGACAACATTTGTAGATTTTACTACTGGAGTCGTAACAGAACTGACTACTGAGGAAGCTACATCTATATCAACTGAATCTACTGATGTTACTACAGAGACCGGTGAAACTACTTCCTTAGATCCAACAATGGAAACTATTATAGAGACAACATTTGTAGATTTTACTAGTGAAGTCGTAACAGAACTTACTACTGAGGAAGCTACATCTATATCGACTGACCCTACTGATGTTACTACAGAGACGGGTAAAACTACTTCCTTAGATCCAACAATGGAAACTATAATAGAGACAACATTTGTAGATTTTACTACTGAAGTTGTAACAGAACTGACTACTGAGGAAGCTACATCTATATCAACTGACCCTACTGATGTTACTACAGAGACGGGTGAAACTACTTTCTTAGATCCAACAATGGAAACTATAATAGAGACAACATTTGTAGATTTTACTACTGAAGTCGTAACAGAACTAACTACTGAGGAAGCTACATCTATATCAACTGACTCTACTGATGTTACTACAGAGACGGGTGAAACTACTTCCTTAGATCCAACAATGGAAACTATAATAGAGACAACATTTGTAGATTTTACTACTGAAGTTGTAACAGAACTTACTACTGAGGAAGCTACATTTATATCAACTGGCTCTACTGATTATACTACAGAGACGGGTGAAACTACTTCCTTAGATCCAACAATGGAAACTATAATAGAGACAACATTTGTAGATTTAACTACTGAAGTTGTAACAGAACTGACTACTGAGGAAGCTACATCTATATCGACTGACTCTACTGATGTTACTACAGAGACGGGTGAAACTACTTTCTTAGATCCAACAATGGAAACTATAATAGAGACAACATTTGTAGATTTTACTACTGAAGTCGTAACAGAACTGACTACTGAGGAAGCTACATCTATATCAACTGAATCTACTGATGTTACTACAGAGACCGGTGAAACTACTTCCTTAGATCCAACAATGGAAACTATAATAGAGACAACATTTGTAGATTTTACTACTGAAGTTGTAACAGAACTTACTACTGAGGAAGCTACATCTATATCAACTGGCTCTACTGATTATACTACAGAGACGGGTGAAACTACTTCCTTAGATCCAACAATGGAAACTATAATAGAGACAACATTTGTAGATTTAACTACTGAAGTTGTAACAGAACTGACTACTGAGGAAGCTACATCTATATCAACTGACTCTACTGATGTTACTACAGAGACGGGTGAAACTACTTCCTTAGATCCAACAATGGAAACTATAATAGAGACAACATTTGTAGATTTTACTACTGAAGTTGTAACAGAACTTACTACTGAGGAAGCTACATCTATATCGACTGACTCTACTGATGTTACTACAGAGACGGGTGAAACTACTTCCTTAGATCCAACAATGGAAACTATAATAGAGACAACATTTGTAGATTTTACTACTGGAGTCGTAACAGAACTGACTACTGAGGAAGCTACATCTATATCAACTGAATCTACTGATGTTACTACAGAGACCGGTGAAACTACTTCCTTAGATCCAACAATGGAAACTATTATAGAGACAACATTTGTAGATTTTACTAGTGAAGTCGTAACAGAACTTACTACTGAGGAAGCTACATCTATATCGACTGACCCTACTGATGTTACTACAGAGACGGGTAAAACTACTTCCTTAGATCCAACAATGGAAACTATAATAGAGACAACATTTGTAGATTTTACTACTGAAGTTGTAACAGAACTGACTACTGAGGAAGCTACATCTATATCAACTGACCCTACTGATGTTACTACAGAGACGGGTGAAACTACTTTCTTAGATCCAACAATGGAAACTATAATAGAGACAACATTTGTAGATTTTACTACTGAAGTCGTAACAGAACTAACTACTGAGGAAGCTACATCTATATCAACTGACTCTACTGATGTTACTACAGAGACGGGTGAAACTACTTCCTTAGATCCAACAATGGAAACTATAATAGAGACAACATTTGTAGATTTTACTACTGAAGTTGTAACAGAACTTACTACTGAGGAAGGTACATTTATATCAACTGGCTCTACTGATTATACTACAGAGACGGGTGAAACTACTTCCTTAGATCCAACAATGGAAACTATAATAGAGACAACATTTGTAGATTTAACTACTGAAGTTGTAACAGAACTGACTACTGAGGAAGCTACATCTATATCGACTGACTCTACTGATGTTACTACAGAGACGGGTGAAACTACTTTCTTAGATCCAACAATGGAAACTATAATAGAGACAACATTTGTAGATTTTACTACTGAAGTCGTAACAGAACTGACTACTGAGGAAGCTACATCTATATCAACTGAATCTACTGATGTTACTACAGAGACCGGTGAAACTACTTCCTTAGATCCAACAATGGAAACTATAATAGAGACAACATTTGTAGATTTTACTACTGAAGTTGTAACAGAACTTACTACTGAGGAAGCTACATCTATATCAACTGGCTCTACTGATTATACTACAGAGACGGGTGAAACTACTTCCTTAGATCCAACAATGGAAACTATAATAGAGACAACATTTGTAGATTTAACTACTGAAGTTGTAACAGAACTGACTACTGAGGAAGCTACATCTATATCAACTGACTCTACTGATGTTACTACAGAGACGGGTGAAACTACTTCCTTAGATCCAACAATGGAAACTATAATAGAGACAACATTTGTAGATTTTACTAGTGAAGTCGTAACAGAACTGACTACTGAGGAAGCTACATCTATATCAACTGACTCTACTGATTATACTACAGAGACGGGTGAAACTACTTCCTTAGATCTAACAATGGAAACTATAATAGAGACAACATTTGTAGATTTTACTACTGAAGTCGTAACAGAACTGACTACTGAGGAAGCTACATCTATATCAACTGACTCTACTGATTATACTACAGAGACGGATGAAACTACTTCCTTAGATCCAACAATGGAAACTATAATAGAGACAACATTTGTAGATTTTACTACTGAAGTTGTAACAGAACTGGCTACTGAGGAAGCTACATCTATATCAACTGACTCTACTGATGTTACTACAGAGACGGGTGAAACTACCTCCTTAGGTCAAACAATGGAAACTATAATAGAGACAACATTTGTAGATTTTACTACTGAAGTTGTAACAGAACTGAATACTGAGGAAGCTACATCTATATCAACTGACCCTACTGATGTCACTACAGAGACGGGTGAAACTACTTCCTTAGATCTAACAATGGAAACTATAATAGAGACAACGTTTGTAGATTTTACTACTGAAGTTGTAACAGAACTGAACACTGAGGAAGCTACCTCTATATCAACTGACCCTACTGATGTTACTACAGAGACGGGTGAAACTACTTCCTTAGATCCAACAATGGAAACTATAATAGAGACAACATTTTTAGATTTTACTACTGAAGTTGTAATAGAACTTACTACTGAGGAAGCTACATCTATATCAACTGACTCTACTGATGTTAATACAGAGACGGATGAAAATACTTCCTTAGATCCAACAATGAAAACTATAATAGAGACAACATTTGTAGATTTTACTACTGAAGTCGTAACAGAACTGACTACTGAGGAAGCTACATCTATATCAACTGAATCTACTGATGTTACTACAAAGACGGGTGAAACTACTTCCTTAGATCCGACAATGGAAACTATAATAGAGACAACATTTGTAGATTTTACTACTGAAGTTGTAACAGAACTGACTACTGAGGAAGCTACATCTATATCAACTTACTCTAATGATGTTACTACAGAGACGGGTGAAACTACTTCCTTAGATCCAACAATGGAAACTATAATAGAGACAACATTTGTAGATTTTACTACTGAAGTTGTAACAGATCTGACTACTGAGGAAGCTACATCTATATCAACTGAATCTACTGATGTTACTACAGAGACGGGTGAAACTACTTCCTTAGATCCAACAATGGAAACTATAATAGAGACAACATTTGTAGATTTTACTACTGAAGTTGTAACAGAACTTACTACTGAGGAAGCTACATCTATATCGACTGACTCTACTGATGTTACTACAGAGACGGGTGAAACTACTTCCTTAGATCCAACAATGGAAACTATAATAGAGACAACATTTGTAGATTTAACTACTGAAGTTGTAACAGAACTGACTACTGAGGAAGCTACATCTATATCAACTGATTCTTCTGATGTTACTACAGAGACGGGTGAAACTACTTCCTTAGATCCAACAATGGAAACTATAATAGAGACAACATTTGTAGATTTTACTAGTGAAGTCGTAACAGAACTGACTACTGAGGAAACTACATCTATATCGACTGACTCTACTGATGTTACTACAGAGCCGGGTGAAACTACTTCCTTAGATCTAACAATGGAAACTATAATAGAGACAACATTTGTAGATTTAACTACTGAAGTTGTAACAGATCTGGCTACTGAGGAAGCTTCATCTATATCAACTGACTCTACTGATGTTACTACAGAGACGGGTGAAACTACTTCCTTAGGTCAAACAATGGAAACTATAATAGAGACAACATTTGTAGATTTTACTACTGAAGTTGTAACAGAACTGACTACTGAGGAAGCTACATCTATATCAACTGACCCTACTGATGTCACTACAGAGACGGGTGAAACTAATTCCTTAGATCTAACAATGGAAACTATAATAGAGACAACATTTGTAGATTTTACTACTGAAGTTGTAACAGAACTGACTACTGAGGAAGCTACATCTATATCGACTGACGCTACTGATGTTACTACAGAGACGGGTGAAACTACTTCTTTAGATCCAACAATGGAAACTATAATAGAGACAACATTTGTAGATTCTACGACGGAAGATGTAACAAAACTGACTACTGAGGAAGCTACATCTATATCAACTGACTCTACTGACATTACTACAGAGACGGGTGAAACTACTTCATTAGATCCAACAATGGACACTATAATACAGACAACATTTGTAGATTTTACGACGGAAGATGTAACAGAACTGACTACTGAGGAAGCTACATCTATATCAACTGACTCTACTGATATTACTACAGAGACGGGTGAACCTACTTCATTAGATCCAACAATGGACACTATAATACAGACAACATTTGTAGATTTTACGACGGAAGTTGTAACGGAACTGACTACAGAGAAAGCTTCATCTTTATCAACTGGCTCTACTGATTATACTACAGAGACGGGTGAAACTACTTCCTTAGATCCAACAATGGAAACTATAATAGAGACAACATTTGTAGATTTTACTAGTGAAGTCGTAACAGAACTGACTACTGAGGAAGCTACATCTATATCAACTGACTCTACTGATATTACTACAGAGACGGGTGAAACTACTTCCTTAGATCTAACAATGGAAACTATAATAGAGACAACATTTGTAGATTTAACTACTGAAGTTGTAACAGATCTGGCTACTGAGGAAGCTACATCTATATCAACTGACTCTACTGATGTTACTACAGAGACGGGTGAAACTACTTCCTTAGGTCAAACAATGGAAACTATAATAGAGACAACATTTGTAGATTTTACTACTGAAGTTGTAACAGAACTGACTACTGAGGAAGCTACATCTATATCAACTGACCCTACTGATGTCACTACAGAGACGGGTGAAACTACTTCCTTAGATCTAACAATGGAAACTATAATAGAGACAACATTTGTAGATTTTACTACTGAAGTTGTAACAGAACTGACTACTGAAGAAGCTACATCTATATCAACTGACCCTACTGGTGTTACTACAGAGACGGGTGAAACTACTTTCTTAGATCCAACAATAGAAACTATAATAGAGACAACATTTGTAGATTTTACTACTGAAGTTGTAACAGAACTGACTACTGAGGAAGCTACATTTATATCGACTGACTCTACTGATGTTACTACAGAGACGGGTGAAACTACTTCCTTAGATCCAACAATGGAAACTATAATAGAGACAACATTTGTAGATTTTACTACCGAAATTGTAACAAAACTGACTACTGAGGAAGCTACATCTACATCAACTGACTCTACTGATGTTAATACAGAGACGGATGAAACTACTTCCTTAGATCCAACAATGGAAACTATAATAGAGACAACATTTGTAGATTTTACTACTGAAGTTGTAACAGAACTGACTACTGAGGAAGCTACATCTATATCGACTGACGCTACTGATGTTACTACAGAGACGGGTGAAACTACTTCCTTAGATCCAACAATGGAAACTATAATAGAGACAACATTTGTAGATTCTACGACGGAAGATGTAACAAAACTGACTACTGAGGAAGCTACATCTATATCAACTGACTCTACTGACATTACTACAGAGACGGGTGAAACTACTTCATTAGATCCAACAATGGACACTATAATACAGACAACATTTGTAGATTTTACGACGGAAGATGTAACAGAACTGACTACTGAGGAAGCTACATCTATATCAACTGACTCTACTGATATTACTACAGAGACGGGTGAACCTACTTCATTAGATCCAACAATGGACACTATAATACAGACAACATTTGTAGATTTTACTACTAAAGTTGTAACGGAACTGACTACAGAGAAAGCTTCATCTTTATCAACTGGCTCTACTGATTATACTACAGAGACGGGTGAAACTACTTCCTTAGATCCAACAATGGAAACTATAATAGAGACAACATTTGTAGATTTTACTAGTGAAGTCGTAACAGAACTGACTACTGAGGAAGCTACATCTATATCAACTGACTCTACTGATATTACTACAGAGACGGGTGAAACTACTTCATTAGATCCAACAATGGACACTATAATACAGACAACATTTGTAGATTCTACTATGATGACAACAACCTCAAGCACAACGGAAACGACGATAGCATCAACACAGGACACCACAGAACCTACGATCGATAGAACCCAAGTGACCACAGAAACGACGATTGAAACAACCGATGGAACCACAGAACCGACGATCGATAGAACCCAAGTGACCACAGAAACGACAATTGAAACAACCGAAGAAACCCCAGAACCGACGATCGATAGAACCCAAGTGACCACAGAAACGACGATTGAAACAACCGATGGAACCACAGAACCGACGATCGATAGAACCCAAGTGACCACAGAAACGACGATTGAAACAACCGATGGAACCACAGAACCGACGATCGATAGAACCCAAGTGACCACAGAAACGACGATTGAAACAACCGAAGAAACCACAGAACCGACGATCGATAGAACCCAAGTGACCACAGAAACGACGATTGAAACAACCGAAGGAACCCCAGAACCTACGATCGATAGAACTCAATTGACCACAGAAACGACGATTGAAACAACCGAAGGAACCCCAGAACCGACGATCGATAGAACCCAAGTGACCACAGAAACGACGATTGAAACAACCGAAGAAACCACAGAACCGACGATCGATAGAACCCAAGTGACCACAGAAACGACGATTGAAACAACCGATGGAACCACAGAACCGACGATCGATAGAACCCAAGTGACCACAGAAACGACGATTGAAACAACCGATGGAACCACAGAACCGACGATCGATAGAACCCAAGTGACCACAGAAACGACGATTGAAACAACCGAAGGAACCCCAGAACCTACGATCGATAGAACTCAATTGACCACAGAAACGACGATTGAAACAACCGAAGGAACCCCAGAACCTACGATCGATAGAACCCAAGTGACCACAGAAACGACGATTGAAACAACCGAAGAAACCACAGAACCGACGATCGATAGAACCCAAGTGACCACAGAAACGACGATTGAAACAACCGAAGGAACCCCAGAACCTACGATCGATAGAACTCAATTGACCACAGAAACGACGATTGAAACAACCGAAGGAACCCCAGAACCGACGATCGATAGAACCCAAGTGACCACAGAAACGACGATCGAAACAACCGAAGGAACCACAGAACCGACGATCGATAGAACCCAAGTGACCACAGAAACGACGGCTCAAATAACGTATGGGACCAAAGAAACGACGATTGCTACAACCCAAGCTCCTTCGTCAGATCTAACGACCCAGGCAATAGTTGGGACAACCAAAGCAACTTCTGACACGACGATTGCTACAACCCAAGGAACCACAGAAGGAGATTCTTCTTCTCAGTCTACACTTCTACCAAGTAAGATTAAAAAAATAAAAATTGATAAGCCTAGATTGTTTGAATAGTTGATCGGCTTTTTTGATTGAGCCGGATATGAAAATAATCAAATTCGTTTCGAACAACCTTCTTAAATATTTATCCCTCTTTATTGAAAAAAGATGATTTAAATTTCCACACAAAATCGATTATAGTAAATGATATTTCAATATTTTTACAGCGCATAATGAACATTTAAACTTTTTTTATGTTTCGTGTAATCAAAATCTGACACATTTAACTTTATACAAAATAAGGGTATGAAGTGCAATTGTTGCATTTACTACATGAATAGTGGACAAAGCACGTTATTATTTATTTGAATTATATATATTAATCTAGTGGCTTCATAGTTTTAGTATAAATTTCCTTAATTTGTTTAATTGGTAGGTTTCAGCACTTGTGGGGCAACAACCTGCGGCGTGAACGAGCTATGTGATGGATCCCAAATCACTCATCAATGTTCATGTTATCCAGGCATGGTGCGCAGTTCTACCGACAACAAATGTATAGGTAAACTCAACTAACTTGTACTTTCTCTTCCACACTGTCATTTATTCAGGCCATCCAATGTCTCAGTCACAAACGATAGATCAAATTACATGTACACGATAAAAATGGTTTTAAATGCTAATAATAATATTGGAAATGTAACCCTATATTGGGTCAGCTGTTCCATACAGAATTGGCGTACGTATGGGATAGCAGAGTATAAGTTCAAGGATACTTCATAGGAAGAGGGGCGATGCCTAGGATTCTCACAGATTAAGTTCATGTTTCGTTTTTGTGCTTGATGTTAGTAAATAACTTCAATGTAGTCCAACTGCGTTATTTGAAGGTTCTGTAAGAACTGCCATTAAACTTATCCGTGAATCGAAATATTGCCAATCATTGGCTTAAGCAGTTTAGGAAAACTTTGACCACATATAATATTATTGCATCCCTTTCCTGTCTGGTAATTATCGTGGAATTTTCAAAAATAGTGTTGATAATAAATAAAATATCGGGAACTGAAATGACATTTCTTCACTTTTTGAAATTATGCCCATTCTATCCCTATTTAAAATTCATCAATTATTGTACGAACGAAATGCTTACGTAAGCAATACAATATGTTACCGAGTTTCAATGGTTTTCTCCGTAATCGTCTCATATCTGAAATTGTAACTATATGTAAGCGTCCGCGTGTGTGGGTGTGCGAGAGATTTTGTTAAAACTACAGAATGGGATCGGCTTTGCAGACTGCATCATGGAATTAATATCTTTATAAGAAACGTCACAATTTTGAACTAAAATCGTTTCAATTTTCTTGTTATTTAACAGAGTCGTGTGACAACAGATGTGACTACCTGACAGAAACATGTGAAGGTGGAGAGTGCAGATGTAGACCAGGCACACAGAGGGATTACTTTGGAACATGCACAAGTAAAACTACTTTGTTTGAAATGTATCCTATTCTAAGTCTGCAGTAAACAAAAATCATAAATATTACTGAGTGGTATACCAAAAAAAATATAGCGCCAAAAGTAATTAATGATACCATGCCCTTGCCAAACGTGGAAACTGAGATGCTCTAAAGTGCGTCCCAGAACAAAAACAAAACCGAGAATTATCGATGTGTTATCATAACTTAATCACAATTATAATGAATAAATGACACATATTTGTAAAGCTTGTATCCTCCTCTTTCATTTGATGCAACTCATATGATGCATATTTCACACATGAGTGATTAAAATCAAATTGAAGAAAGGAAACCAAAAAGTAATTTGGCGACGGTATCTGAATTTCAAAGGGGAAATCATATTTCTAGAAAGTTCATTTTCTGCCCCTTCATATGACACTTCAATTAGGACAAATGAGCAAGGAATAACAAAGTTCTGTTTGTTTAACGTGATGCTTGCATTTCCATAATTTGATTTTAAAAGTTCGTTTTCACTGGCCGTCTGCCGTAGCAGCAAGCAGAATTAACAAAAGACTTAAATCCGTTTCGTTGAAAATCAGCCATGCATGAATGCTTTCGTCTCTGGCTGATCGTCAACGAAACGGAGTTAAGTCTTTCGTCAATTCCGTTCGTTGCTACGGAAGGCAGCCAGTGAAAACGAATTCGTTTAATAAATTGATGGAATGCAAGCATCACTCTACATAACCAGAACCTTGTTATTCCCTGTTCATTTTTTTTCTGATTGAGTAGTCATATGAATGGGCAGAAACTGAAATTTCTATTAAAAGAATGATTTTCTCTTTGAAATTCAAATACAGTCCACCAAATGTCTTTTTGTAATACTAATAATAACAACAATACTAATAGTACTTCTACTTTAATAATTGCCAATAATGATCATAATGATGATAATAATTGCAATATCTAAACTGCTCGGTTTGAGATACCAACCATGGGTCAGTGTTAGAGTTAGAATGTAAAGAAGTTATCACCCAGTAATGGTATGAATTCAATAAATGCATTTTGGTTTCAGAATAATTATGTTTGAATTCCCTGTATGTCTAATTTTCTCTCGGTTGTTAATTGCAGGAGTATGGACCTTCCGATTCAGAATAAGAATCTTTGAAATAAGCGGAGTTCTTGCTAGCTTTGACAGCAGTTATCTAGACCCCTTTAGTAATAGCTACATCTTCTTATCCGCACTGATTCATCAATGCGTAAGTAACCTATCTGAAACGAATGTCATATTCATAGTCCATCGTCCACTTTTTTTTTGCACGTACACGTATGTGCTGTATTTCTGTTCTAAGGCCATCTACAGCAATTCGTACGTACTTATTACGATTCCCCATGTGTGCCTTGCACCCTCACAAACATATCCCCTAACCTGCAGGAATCCTTGAGGTGCACTCGAAACCACCGTACGTAGCCACTGCTGTGCTCTGTATACCGGCGCTGCTCAGTGGCTGCCGGGCTCACGATCAATTGGGCAACAAGAATTTCCATTTTCTGTTTAACTTAATACAATTTGTAGTGGACTTTAAAAGATTATTATTATTATTAATAATATTATTATAAAAGTAGCGCGTGTGATTCTCGCACGAAACCATTGAACTGTGTGCAAAGAGGTGCAAAGGCTTCCAAAAAACGTATCCACACACACACAGATTATTGGTCATATGCAAGAATTTCCTGTGGGCGGTTAAGTTTTCTGCATGCCTTCAGAAAATGTACAAGTATAAGTCTGACGCAAGGATTTTCTACGAAATCCGTCGTAGACTAGATGCAGAAAAGGGCACAGCCATTTGTGACCATGGCAATAGGCCAGCCAAAGTACCTTCAAAACATTTCGAATGAAGGATCTCCGTAATGAAGATGATGATGATGATGATGGTGATGATAGCTTTGTGAAAAGCACCGGTGTCCGTCTCTGCCGGGTACTCATATACGCTCCATATACAATCTTTCAACAGTTAATCCCCTTAATCTTAAAGGATACATACTATTTGTTTAATGTAACCATGGTCACTGTGTATTGTTCAACTTTTTTCTCTCTCTAGATGTTCAACCTGTTTCACCCTATCACTCGGAGCGTCGTAACAACGACGATTGTTTCCTATTCAGAAGGGAGTATATGGGCTGAATATGATGAGCATTTAAACGCATCTTCAACCGCATCAAGTCTGGAGAACATGCTGCTATCAGAAATACTAAACAATAGCTACTTTCTCTATGCAGACAACAGCCAAGATCTGTTACTTAGCCCAAGAGTTGAGGATGTTAGTGTGAATGGTGAGTTATACAGAGTGATTCAGAAAAAATGTCCCACTTTTTAAAAGTTGTATTGTTTGAAGCATGAATATTTAATCATGGGTTTCATGATATGTCTTGATAGAGTGATCACCCCAGTTCATTTAGTAAACCATTTTCATTTGAATCTCTACATGCATGACTGAACATCAGACAATCTTTACAAGACTGCCAGATCTCACTTGCGCCAAGTTGCTGGGTGAGGAATAAAATAGTGTTTTGAACAAAGACAGCCAGACAGACAAAAACACACACACACTCACACACACACGCACACACATGCACAGGCACAAACACAAACGCACACAAACACAAACACAAACAAACGCACACACATACACCAACAAAAAGACATAGCCAACTATTAATAATGTACCTACGTATTGATAAAGCACATTGGATTCATGTGCACTTCATGTTGATGATGATGATGATAATGATGAAGATTAAAATGATGACAATGATGATGATGATGATATGATGGTGGTAGTGGGAAAGATTGTCAGGGAAATGCCACTTAAACATTCAGCGATCTTGATACAAATGAATGCTTAATCAGAAAAGGGGAAATTATGAAACAATTGTTACCATGTGTGTTGTGTGTGTGTTTTATTCCTCACCCAGTAACTTGCGCAAGTGAGATCTGGCAGTCTTGTAAAGATTGTCTGATGTTCAGTCATGCGTGCAGAGATTCAAATGAAAATGCTACCTAATTATACTGGGAGGATAACTGTATCAAGACATATCATGAAACCCATGATTAAATGTTCATACTTCAAACAAAACAACTATTAAAAAGTGGGACATTTGTTCTGACTCACTCTGTACAGAAAGAAAATCTGTTTATAAAGAACACATGTCCATGATTACCATCTGTTCATAAAGACCGCATTTTCTGTATTTCCTTTGAATCGTGATATTTATTGAGGAAATATACGAACGTAATCTGTACATAAAGACAACTTGCCAAGGAGGACAATTTTCCTTGTCTCTCCTCAGCGGTCTTTATTAAAGGTAATACAAAGTTTTGGGAAATTTGAAAATTGGGTGGATAGTAATTCCTTATAGTTTTGATATATTCGGATGCCCCTGTGGATGTATTATAAGCACTAGAAGATTTAGCCCCTAAAACACTTCTGTTTTCGAGAAAAATTGAATATAAAAGTTTACCGGTGCTCCCGGTAAATTTTGATAAATTTCAAATAGCGCCTACGGCCGTACAATGGTAACTGCGACCATGAAAATCTCAAAATATGTAGTTGTGATATATAATTTCAAAACGGGAATAGCTAATCCGTCGATTTAGTCAAGAAAATTTGTTTAATAGCTTAATTAATATCTTGACCTTGAGAGGGAGCTATACAACATAAAGAGTTTATTATTTACAATTTCATAACTTTAGACTCGATTTCAACCGCGACAATGATCACTGAATATTGTAGGATCGCATATTCTTCCAATATGTTCATTTGAACCAAATTCATGACCCAATACCAAAACTTTGTATTACCTTTAACAGGTTACTTTGTAATTGTTTTGTTTTCTATACCCGGAAATTCATACCACGCTGCTTATTAAAATAACTTTCAAACTGCTTGCTCATGGACGAAATGTTTGAACTACATTGATGTTGACTTCTTCCTTCCGACCCGGACACTCTAGGGGCCTTAGGAACAGCGCTATAATGATATTTACCCTGGGTAACTAGACCAAATGAAATAAGCACGTTTTGTATTATGAAAGCATTTTCACGTTTAATGATAATAATAATGATATACATTCCGCGTTAACATAGCGATTCATACATGCATGGTGACTCTAAACGCTTTACAGATATATATGGATTGTACTATTCGGACACCATGTGGAGACACGACTATAAGTGATTATTCAATGATGTTTTGTTTTTATCAAACAGCAATCGACGAATGCTTGCTCGGGGAGAATGACTGTTCTGAGAATGCAGAATGTATTAATCTGGACGATGCCGGTGGTTTTAACTGTACATGTAATGATGGATATAATGACCTCATGCCTCAGCTACCGGGCAGATTATGCTCTCTGAGTAAGTAGCAAGATAAATTACTTACTCTTCCTTTTCTCTTTTTAAATTGATCGCAAAGCTATCAAAGAAATAGCCCCCTTAGCTGACTAAACTTAAATTAGTGTTAGAAATAAAACTTTAAATTGATTCAAGCAATGCTGGCATGAAAGTCTGCATGTCGACTGTCACTTTGATGCGTTTTGTGCAGTATGTTCAAGACGAGACAATACATGCTGACAAGACACGAAATTAACTTAAGGGCGTATTTGATACTCCCTTGTAATTTCCAGATGATGTTACATGTCCTCGTCATCTTCTCAAATTTCTAGAATGTGACACACGAGGCTATTGCAGTTACTTCGGTCAGAAAACGAAAAAGGAAACAATCAATGTTGCATTATGACATGAATATGTATATGTCTATAAAAAGGAGGAAAAAAGGAGAACGCATGTACACAACCAAAACATTAAACGACGATATATTCATCTTGTTGTTATTAGTTTGTAACCATTAACATTTTTAGTCTATTTTACATATGCTTATCATTTGCTGTTTTTGTTTCTGCAGTTGTTACAAACGATACCGTGAATACAACCGAATTTACCACTACACCATACAGCACCACCGTCTCGGACCCAGGTTCCAGCGCCCTTGGTAATACTCTATTTTAAAAGTTCTATTCATGGGGGTGTTGTGTATAGATGTAGGGAGGAAGAAGGAAGCTGAGATAATCAGAACATGTGTGTGTGTGGGTTTGTGTGTGTGCGTGTGTGTGTGTGTGTGTTAGAAAGAGAGAGAGAGATAGAGAGAGAGAGAGAGACAAAGGGGTAACAAATTAAGGCAGTGATTTTCTATGTTCGGAAATTGTTTATATAGCGCAAAAATTCAATAAATTATTCCTCATCGCGTTTCATGGTGAATGATTATTTTGCAAGGGCGCCATCCTAAGCCCAGTCCTCTTGAAATAAACTTAAATGAAAACTAAATGTTTACTACGGAGGCAAAATGAGAGAGAGAGAGAGAGAGAGAAAGGGGGGGGGGGGGGGTAAACAAAACGCGGTAAGAGGGGAGAGACACAAAGATAAATCATGGAAATAACCAAGAGTAAAACTCTTAAAGCAACCACTTTTGTCATCCGTTCTAGTTGATGAATTACTTTAGACCACATAGAGCAATGAATAACAGTTGATGAGGGTTTATAATGTATTGATATGCAATGTATCTACGTAATGTCATATGTTCCATTTCATTTTCTTATAGAAACTTGGCAGATAATATTAATAGCTGTTGGTAGTATCTCGGCTGGTCTCATCGTCGCACTATGCTGCTGCTGGTTGTTGTTGATTCCTCTACGAAGGCGCCGTTACAGGGAGAAAGTAGACGTAAGTTTAACTCATTGCTTTACGGAATCGGGTAGCTCCTGCATCAAAGCCAATGGTATTGCGTGGACTCCATAATCGACGGGTTAAAAGTGATCGGGCATTACATTTCATGATAAGATCAGAGTTCTTAGGAAGATAAATATTCGGCTGCATGATTTGCGAAGCAACACGAATGAAAAGCTTGTGGCATCAAGCGAGGCATTTTATCTACATCGTTACCCTCCACCCAGGTGTTGAATGTGTATCGGGTAGGATGCAACAGTTAGGCCTCAGTCACACCTTTGCGTATTTGGCTTGCGTATTGCTGCGTCTTTATGGCAAGCCGTTCTAACATTTATTCCTATTTCTTGATATCAAGAAATGATTTTTGTTGTAAAGCAATGGTGATTCTTGATATCAAGACATAGGAATACATGTTAAAACGGCTTGCAATAAAAACGCAGCAATACGCAGCAATACGCAAGCCAAATACGCAAAGGTGTGACTGAGGCATACGTGTAGTTTGATCAGCCTTGTAGGCGTCAGCAATTTGGCGCCTAGCTGGAACGCTACGTATACCCAGAGAGAGGAGAATCTGCTTACATTGCGTGCTGGCCAGCCTAAATTCGATGACCGGTGTAATAATATATCTGTCAAGCGCTTTCAGATATCTTCGATGTATTAAATGCTAATAAAGTCCATAATGTTATTAATATTCAAGCACAAAGAGTGTAGAATCCAGAATCCGATGACCGGGGTAATAATATAATTGATGAATACTGATGAGGCTACCCTGGGTAAACAAGACATATTATTATTATTATTAGATAACCTACCTGAAAATAAACGTTTCAAATCATCCAAACAATGTGGCTAATAATATTCAAATGTTATCACTCGTTTTATATCAGAAAGGAGATAACTGATTAACAAAAATATAGAGTTGTCTCTACGAAAATTCGAATCCATGCATCCTGACCTCCAAAACACACACAATCCTTGATATGTTATGTTGATACTTGAAGAATACATACTAATATGGCTATGGTTTGCATAGCTTGATCTACATTTAACTTATTGTTTCACCGCTGGAATCGAATTTTTTGTCTATCATTTCATTCTCAGGAATCTGTAATCTACAACCATTGGCACCATGCAACAGACGAGCCGGCTGCTTTCTTTGCTCGGGTGTATGATGGCTCTTCTAATGACAGCACGGACACTCCAAGCATGCGAACCAGAAGCAGTAGACCATTCTCACCATCTGTGGTTTCTAATCCATTGGCAAGGGACTATTCTTTACCACACCTAGATCCGCTCAGTGATGACGTCTCAGAGAGTATACGTCACTACGCGGTTGATCCAATGGAAACATCCATAAGACAGAGCTTTAAACGAGTCCTCAATGACGTCATAGCAAGAGGGCCACCGGGTCAGAATAAATTACGAGCAAGGGTTCCTGATCATTTAGCTGTAAGTAGAAACAAAACTATAAACAAAATAACTAAAATACACAAACAAACAAACAAGCACATACACAAAAGAAACCAAAGAAAGGAAAAAACATAAAGGGAAGTAGGCGTAGTGATCGTTTATCTATATATGCATGTTTATAGGAAAAAACACACGTTAGCAGTTTAAAGCTTAGTTGTTATCAATAACAGTTGACAATTGTCGTGAAAATTACCACCTTTTACTCTTAGATTATGCAAACTTCATTATTTATTGTATACATTTCTGAAGATTTTTGGAAAACAATACTCGATCTGTCCAACGTCTGGACCCACTTCCATTCGAAAGTAAGATTGTACGATTCCTGCACCATGAGCAATCGCTCTGCTGTCAATGCTCTAACAGGATGCCTACCTTCAACTTTGGGCTAAACACTGAAAACAACCCTAGCCCCTAACTTAACCTAAAATCCAATCGCAACCCTACCCCTTACCCGAACTTAATCTACCCCCCTAATGGGAACCTTAATCTAACTCAAAACTTAACCTAAACCCGAATTGCAACCCTAACCTTTACCCTAAACTTAACCAAAATCCCATTTGTACCTGATCCTAACCCCTGGCTTTAAAAAGACTGTGGAATTGTCAATGGAGCATAATTATGTGGAAGCGCCGAAGTGATTAAAGTAACCATTGCTCAGTGTATGATTTGAGTGAATCAATGAAGATAATAGGATGAGGATGATAATTTTATATATGCATTTTTTCTCTTCAAAATCCTGTCAGGCATTCTTGGAAGAAGGTAGATCATCAGAGATAAACAGTGGCGTCGTCAATGAGATGGTGCATGATGACCCCTATAATGATGTCGACTCGCCATCATCGTCTTCGCTGGCTCGACGTCCGATCACGCCTAACGTGTTCTTCGCTCGAGTAATTGACGGCTCTGAATAGTAACGGTATATTATTACAGAGAGGTTATCACTAAATTGGCTCATCCATGTACGAACTGTGCTGTGCAAGGCAAGTTTTTCTCAACTCTCAGCACTACGGGAAAATCTGCTGATTGGAAAGCACTGGTTTTAATTTGCCACACAAAATCGCACGTGTTCTCATAAACACTTTTACCCACACGCTAAATAAAAATGCAAACTTAGTCAGATGGGGGAAATTTACGTCAGCCAAAAAATGTTACAACATAGAGACCGTTCATGCCCTAATGTACTTGACGAATGTGGGTAAACGTGGCGCCACAATAATGTTACATTGTACCTGTTTAATAGTGGCCATCAAGAAGGGAATCGATACATTAAATCAAGCTGTAAAGATAACATCTGACCTGAGGTATATCGACAGTCCCAGCTGAATGTACTCAGACGAATCTGATTCCCGATATTTGTGTGTTTTTGGCAAAATCTAAAGATACAACTGATTCTGGAATTATCGGCCCCCTTCAAAACAAATATACAGAGGATTCACGAATATAAATAGAGAACGTACGCTCCTCTAGTTTATGATATTGAATAACAAGGAAACTCTGTACAATACTCTGCTATTGAGGTTGGCTGTTTGGAAAATACGCAACGACTGAAAACCACTACAAATGAATTTGGTTAACCAACAAAGTAAAAGTAGCAGTGACTTCTTCATTTGTTATTTATTATGCAAACAACACCTCTTATGGGAAACCCGAACCCCTCTCTGTGTGCCACGTTGCTAATATGATTGTAGTAGACCAGGATCCAGTATATCAGACGAATAACGAGTATTCATACTACAAATTAATAATATTGGCATTTATATAGCGCTCTTACAGACATACATGTGTATCACAGCGCTTTACAACATATTATTATTACCCCGGTCATCGGATTCAGGCTTACCCGCACACAAGGTATGCACATTCTCCACTCCCTGGGGAGCATTCCAGCCAGTCGCCATTTTACAAGCGCCACTTGCTAATCAAACCACATTAGCTTTCGCATCCTACCGGGTACCCATTTTAACACCTGGGTGGAGAGTGGCAAATGTAGATCAATGTCTTGCCAAAGGACATTAGTGCCGCGGCGGGACTTGAACCGCAGACCTTGTGATCCACAGTCCGGTGACTTATCCACTCGACCACGACACCTCTACATAATGTATGTCCTTATATCGTATATGGTTGGTGGCGGGGAGGGGGTCTAAATACTTTGGTGACAATGTCAGGTTATGAATTACGAATTTTCTGGATTATCCCTGATTGTATGCAGAACTTAGTATTTACTATATTTCAATATTTTGCAATACTCTATAACATCTATCACATGACGTTGCTACCTTATCTGTATAACTACCATGTTAATTTTGTTAAACTATTTGTTAAATGATATATGTATCCTTACGTTGCCTGTCCTAAAAAGATAATTAATCAAATCAATCATTGGGTCTTTCTTATTATACTGTTGTCATGTCTCTGTTACTTTATTGCTGAAGTATCAATAGATTGATGTACCCAAAAAACTACTACTACTACTACTACTACTACTACTACTACTACTACTACTACTACTACTAATGTTAATATGACTACTAATACTACAAAAGCTACAGTTACTACTACTGCTACTAATACTACTACTACTACTACTACTACTACTACTACTACTACTACTACCACTACTACTACCACTACTACTACTACTACTACTACTACTACCACTACTACTACTACTACTACTACTACTACTACTACTTCTACTACTGATACTAGTGCTACTTGTGATGGTATTATTACTCCACCTCCGACTACTTGTACTGTAATTTTCTGGTTATATCTAATTATGTGAATTTCATAAAACAGTAACTAGCTATCATCTATGGATATACTTAAGAAATTACAGTAACTTATGCTCCTACTTGCAGGGGTTTCATGTCAGTGAGAAACTTGTAATTTTGGAGAATTATTTATTATATTTATGAGTAGCCATTAGTTTAGACAAATACAAGTACTCAGCCTATTATGCATTCGTATTTATTTTGCTAAAAATATATATATTTATTTATTCAGAAAATATACATATATTCATAATGTTTTCTAACATTCAGGGTAATTCTCTTCGGAGCCCTATATGCCCTGCTTTTACAACGAAACCCTTTAATAACTAACACTAAAAACTAGAAATACATGAAGATAAGAATAACAACATGAAATGAGAACATATTTCCTGCCTTCAGCATATAATGCATCTTTGTCTTCATGTAATTTCTGTTCATTCTCATAGTATATACTTCGATTTAATAGTGCAAGCCGAAACGCTACAGGTTTTCTCAGTCTAGTAAAGGATTTGTTATAACTTAAAAAAAAACAATTGGAGGGATTTTTATGAAATTGTTACTCCCCTACAAATGGCACATTCTATTCCGTTGATTGCTTGATATACAGTTATTTAATCATACTCAAGTTAGAATGTGTTTCTCTTTCGAATATTAACTTGAATTGTAAGCCGACACTTAGCAAGTGATAAATATCGATATGGTGGGTGGCTTTGTAATTTAACCTTTGAATATTGGAACCTATTCTTTATTCTCAGAAAAATATTTATAATTTACTAGTAATATTCAGTATGTTGTTTAGTTATTACATATTACGCAGAAGTGACGGATTACAACGGTATGACTATTTTACTCATGTCCACTGAGATGTATTATTTGTATTCGCACATAGTTTATTGATGTTCAATCATTTGTGTAAAACTATAAATGTTTGAGCAATCAAAATACCGCTACTGATTTGTACATAATATGTGGTTTTGTTCTTAATTGAATTACAATAGAAGAGGAAGTAGGAGAGGAGGAAATAACGATATGTATAAGAAAAAAGAGAGACTGTACATACAAGAGAGATGGTGATAGAAATAGAGATAGAGGCAGACAGTAACAGGAAAATATAGAAAGAGAAAAAGAGGAAGGGAGGAAGAGAGAGAATGAGAGAGAGAGAGAGAGAGAGAGAGAGAGATAGTAGAGAGGAATTGAACTGTAAAATAGCACCGCAAATATAGAATAGATCCAGAGAAGTGATTGATGAAAATCTGTAAAATGATTTTGACACTTCTCCCGTTACTCGTAAAAACTGATATATATATAAATATTAAATTACTCCTTAACGATTATCATGTCAGTGCTGTTTTCCAGATGGGCCCCATGAATAGCGTTGTTCTTTCATGTTTTATATATAGCGATGGCGATACAAAGGTTTTCCAGCGGTTTTAAATTAGACAAGAATTACGTTATTTTCACTAAAGTATGTTTCTCTAAAAGATGAAAAGTATACATACAAGCAAATGGAAATTACGCTTCTTGTGCCCCTATTAAGCTTAGCATAATTTTAACACAGAGGGTATGTATTTTTAGATGTAAAACATATCTACATTTTTCCGGTTTTTGATCAGTCCAAATAAAGTGCGAAGTACCAAGTCCACGCATTCGCATATTTGCTAACAGGGAGTTACTTTGAAAATACAAAATAATATTTGTTAATCCTTCCTTGACGAAACGCAAAAGCTTACCGCACATACATTTTTGGTTTTTTCATTTTCCTTATGTAAACTGTCTGACGTTTGAATAATGGAAGAAATTGTATGCTTTTCGTTAATTTAATATTTGCTATGGTGGGCTGTTCTAGCGGATATTCCTAGTATAATACATCCTACGAATTCGTCACACACTTTTTCGGGTCAGATTTTTAAAAACTTGCGATATAGGATTTTGATGTTAATAATGATTACATTATGGATAAACGATGTCATGTTTGTCAGGTATGGAATGTACTTCCTGAGCACACCTTCACTCTCATGCATGGTGCACACGAGGCGTTTTTCCACGACGTACATGTGGGTATACGTCATCGACCGGAGAGGTCTATGGGACGCCATGTGATAGTGGTGACGTTTAGTGCTAAAAAAAGACTGCAAATAAAACAGTGCACATAGTTAATTGACTTAATACTAGCGTAAAACCTTATTTCATTCATATGTTTGATTAGCGCAAGTAATAGTGTAATTGAAATGAGTCTCCGTGTGCAGCAGATATTTAGACAAATCAGCACTTTTAATTCACCCTCTTTAATTCTGTTAGTTAAAAAGGTCACAGTTGCAAACAGTATTTTAAGGTATTAGATTTTTTTAACATTACAGGAATATAAGACAGTGGAAACATATTATCTATTGGCACATACGCTATTACAAATTTATGTGTATTTACGTTGTGCGGACTCCTTTAAATTAATCGTTACACCGCAAAAGTGATTAAAAACCCGAATTCTAAAGCGACTTATTCTTGGGCATTCGTGGTTGATGTTAGGGTAAGAGTAAGAGTAGTACTTTTTTTTTCTCGGTCTGTTGTCGGTGTGACTATAGGATTTGAAATATGGCTATTATATAGGCCCATGCCCTTTATTAGTCCAATGCCTGGCATATTCCCGCGTCGCGCTCTCATGCGCTGTGAAAATAACACACCTCAGCACTAAAACGGAGACTGTGTGTCCTTTCATTCAGACCCTCTACGGTGTATTGTCGCGCTCTGTGTGGGATGCATGCTGGGAAGGAAGACAAAGATGACTGAACAATTACATATCTATACAAAACCGACATAATCTGGACTAAGCCTTTATATGCCCAGTAAACCTACTCTTACAATACGTGCTCCCATATGTTTTCTTCTTTTTTGTGTGGATGAAAACAGAAGTCTAAAATTGCAGAACTTGATCAGCTGCGTGTCAAACTGCATTCAGAGGGTTGGATGACTACACACACATGAGATTGTCGGATGTCCGCAAGAAAGCTGCCATAGCCATATATTGGCAATCACGGCAGCAATGATCTTCTTGCGGGTAGCAGACATAATGTACAAACACTAAATAACCGGTACAAACAGTATTTGCTTATTGGGTGTTTCTGGATTTGCTAGGCGGTAAATATTGATATTTATACAGCAAATCACAACTATTCCCCCAAATGTAGTTCCTTTGCTATGAAAGGAGAGTCGAATGTTCATCCTGTTATTTTCAGGATCTTACTACGTCATGTATTGTAAGAAAATCAGAGGTTTATTACGATTAATCTTGGTAGTCGCTGAATAAATCTTGGTAAAATATGCAATCATTTTACGCAAACAATTTAATTAAACCAACAAAGTTAAACCGTTAACAGTTTATTGGAACAAGAGGTGTTTCATTAAATCTTCTCTTTCAACGTCGTCTTTCGACCTCTACCTGTATGCGTAAATAATCAAACAATATAAACTATATTTTAACATGAACGTTTTAATATAATCAATCTTTATTAATGTTGACTAATCAGTTTGCAATATCAAGGTAGCAAATCCCGTTCCTAAACTACATGTTGCCTTCATAAATTTGTGAAAAGGTGAAAAACGAATAAAAAAGTACTAACTGCCCACGTAAAATTAACCCAGATTCTTGTCGTTTTCAATATGTTACTTTGTTACGAAAATAAAATATCAATAATATACAATAGGTTTTCATTTGTGTTAAAGCAAGATAAAGCGACGATTGTTGGTATAATTTGATTGATAGGTTTATACTGTGTATATAGACTATGTCGAGCGGGCTAAAATCGTTTGGAGTCACGAATTATTGTTTGCATATTATTATAAATACAGTACATGGCTTATTTTCACCAGTCTCGTATCGTGCGCAAACGAGTATTAACTACACGTTTAGAAACTATGATGTAGCTACCTGAGACAAGGGACAGTCGAATGGTTGAAAAGGGAAAAACCCAATGGATATATATTAATATATTTATATATATATATATAAAAGTGCGAAAATTCTCACGTTCTTAGACCATCTTCCTATATATATATATATATACGTATATATATATATATATAAACATATGGAGAGAGAGGGAGAGAGAGAGAGAGAGAGAGTGGGGGAGGGGAAGGAACGTACACAGATTATACACCCTTCCCTGATTCAAAATGTATTCATGAATTAGAACCGGAGACTATTTTTCTTTTGAAAACACATGATGCAGATTTGGTATGTTCACTGTACAGCTCATGTGTACACAAACAGTCATCAATCTGTCATTATTGCGTAGCCTGAATATCCAGTGGGAAGCTTTATATTGAGATGTTTGTGAAAATGAACATCTTTTATATGATATGTTATTATCAAAACAGCGATGCTGCCATCCTTCGAGTGTACAAAAAAGCCCCACACTTGTGTATAGAATAAACAGTTAAGGTATCGTGGTGCAGCAGTACATTCGCGTCACTCTCAATTCAGTGGTTAAGGGTTCGAGTCCCAACCCGGCCTTTAAGTCTGTTTACAAGCCACCAATCCACATTTGATTTGCTCCACCCAGGAGTAAATGTATGCATGGAAATAGCTGCTACCCTGTGTTTAATAAGATACATACATTTGTTATATACATTTTTAAAATATATTTTACTTTACGACGACATTTATTCGTTATTCTAAAATATCTGCCATTGTCCGATGAAAAAGATTGTGGATGCACTTCGAGAATGTCACGAGCTTTAGAATAATACGTGAGCGGCAACCATATTTTTAGCTTTGATCCAGGTGGGGAATGAAAGTCAAGAAAAAAAAAGCCACATTTTCTGGCTTCTCGCCGCTAACTGATACGAATAGGAAATGGATGTGAACTTTAATTTCTCGCTCGAGTAGGATTTAGAGCAACGCCTGTTTACTGTAAAAAAAAAAGCTTTCATTTTATAGACTTAGCATGTTTGCCCATCATTGAAAAGCAAATTTACCCAAAATACGAGTGAGGTATTTTTCTAGACCAAATTCTGAAAGGGTTCAAATTGCTTGATGAGAACGTCTGCTTTTTGGCGACACGACTTTGGGCGTATCTGCATTTCTAGTAAGTAGGATTGACGTAGGTGCATTTCCAGCTGATCCTGTTTAGATTTATAAAGAGATATCATTAAGGGAAAATATTCGAAACTGGCAAAAATACAGTTACATTTCCTGCAGCTGGCCTGTTAAAGTCTTCAACGATGTAACGTGTTGAATAATATTTGAAACTAAGTGAAATAACGGGAGATACTTCGAGACAACATTTTGGGATTTTCCATCGACGAAGTGGATGTCTCTACATATATAATTAAACGTATAAGCGAGAGAAATAATTGTGCGAATGACTTAAGAAGATACATGTACACTGCCATACTCCAAAACAATGAGGAACTCACTGTGTCTGGTGTTACTTGTTTTAACGGCATGTCTTTTAAACTTTTGCAGATCACGTAAGTACACATTTGATTTGTTCGTTTTGAATCCTTTATGTGCGAGTAATAAGTGATTAATGCTTTTCAGTCAGGTATTCGATAGGTGATATACATTTCATATTATTGAATGATATATAGTTATGATACAGTTTTGTTATGCTATGTTTATTATAATATGTATAGACCTTATCATGTTGATGCATCCATACAAAGGCCCCACAATAATTGAGATTTGAAGGTTATTTATGGTACCTTTTTCAGGGCAGTTATAAAGATTGTTAGAAGTGCGACATGAATTGAATCTTAATGTTGGATGAAACTGATTTAGTTTGTATTTGTGAAACTTACATGATTGTTTACTATATTGTTAAAAGAACCATTACTTCTGTATCTATAGATAATGAAATCTCAATTCATTTAGAAAGTACATATAATTTTGAAAAACTGTAGATTGTTGACTGAAGCTTTTGCAAAAAACAATGTAATATTACTGATGGTACATCCGCGGCGTTAGTAGACGTTTTATCGTATTGGTTAACGGATCTGGATCATTTGGCTCTTCCATAGTGAGATTTATTTTATGATAAACAATGTAGTAATAAATAGTTCGTTCGTATTAATCTGTATATGGTTTCAGTAGGACACCCCACTGGATGTGCAATAGAATAGATTTATACATATATTTGTCATTTCATGTATTGTAGAGGTGTCGTAGTCGACCTTTTAGACAAGTAACTGAATATGCGAATTCAGGGCTATAGCTAATAACGCGCTTAGATCTTAAGGGGGTAAGTAAGTTTTTTTTTAATCTGCATTACTTCGTTTAATGAAATGGATACCCATGCCAGTAGGGTTGGATTTGCAACGAGTGCGCCTTCCAAATAGTGCCTTGCCAGAATACTCCCCATGGAGCAGAGCGTGTGCACTATCATGTGCAGAGCAGCAATTGAATCCAATGACCGGGGTAATAATAAGTAAAATGTGAAGCCATACAAATTTGACTATCATTATTTACTATTATTAATATCATTAATATTGTTAATATTATTATCATTATTATATAATTATTTAATTATTGTTATAACTAATATTACACTAGTTCTTGTTATTGTTATTTACCATCATTATTATTTTTATTCTTATTGATTTTGTAATCATTATTATTATTAGTAGTAGTAATACCATTATTACTATTATTATGATTCCACAGAATGCACAAAGCCGAGTGATTTGGATCCATTCCTATCCACCGCACCTGATGGCCCTTATGACGCGAATCAATTCATTTTGGTCACGTGTACCAGTGGAACACTTTCTGGACCTGAAGTCACATTCTGTATCGGAGGGACCTCCTTCACCAATCCTCTGGAAGATCTCAATTGCAATCGTAAGATAACTACAACGATTGCATTTAGGACAAAAACTATTGCTTTACGTGCTTGAACTGCCAAACTACCTTTTTTTGTAAATAAGATATTTAATCATTTTTTTTTAACATTTATAATCAATGGCTTCATTTTCTTGCATTACCATAATGATAAACAAAATATGTATGTTATATATCAACCTTCTGACTCCCAGCAAACGAGATTTTGTTATGTTGCAACGTTTACATAGTATTGAATTTACATGGCCAATAATACCAACAAGAAAATTGAATTTCTGAATATTGAATCTTAACGAGTTTCCATGTGTTCGAAAAAATTGACATAACAAGTACAAGCCAGTATATATTAACTCAACGGGTGCGAAATAAAAACAAAGGACCAATACCAGCATAGTATTCATGTTTTTTAAAAATTTCATTTACCAGTTGACTGCGAGTCTCCTATTACGGGTCAAGAATCCATTAACATCGTTGGAGTAGAGATAGCCTCATACTCTCATCATGATACTGTAACACTTGAGTGTGCCACGAACTACGAAGTGCCTTTAGAAGGTTCAGATACTACAGTATGTATTAACGGAACATGGGAACCAGATCCAAGCCAGATAAAATGCCAAGGTAAGGTACCATCTTCACAATTAGAGGTTAAAAAGTCTAAATGTTTTTTTCTTTCACCATTATTTTTTTACAAGCTCTGCTTTTCAGTTGACCTCTCCATTTCTACCGATGAGAGAGATAGGGTTTCATAGTTATTAAATTATAGGTATTACAAGTTTATATATATTTTTCTTCTATATTTTCCCTTTCTTCTCCTCTTTCTCTATGAATTTGTCTGTACATCACATTCTGTAAGATCTCTCCCTTTCATTTTTTATTTTTAAATTTTAAACCATTTTTTCTTGCTCTCCTATCCTATTTTAAAATTGTGACGAATAATCGCGTGTTTAATATTTCATTGTTTGATAGACGTATATATACTATGACACCGATATCCAGTAACCATATTGATTGTAACCGGGTGCCGTTACCTGAACCCTATTATTGATTTTAATTGTTACTATATCTTCAACAAACATTAACTCATAGCCTGCCATAGGGCTGCATGCACGCTATCCTTATAGTGCTTTGTACATGCGAGAGAGCCATCGCTTGAGTGCCATGTGCGTGCAATGCAGCATTCGTAATAACAGTTATTGTTCGTGCTCATTGGACTGTGCTGTGTATTTTGCACTCGCTATTCATAGAACCATCGCGTTAATCAGATTATCTCCAAAACAACCTGGCACGGGGGGCATTTGGGGCTTGGCACAATGGGTATTATGGGCATGATACACATGTAAAACAGCAACACCTGACTTTTCATATATAACCAATAGCGGTCTGTGTAAAAGGGATAAATTATATAGGTTTTTACTCACCGATCTTTAAAACAAAGAAAAGAAGATCCCTGCTATACAATCTTCAACAAAGATTCTCCCCGATCTCATCTATTTTCTACAATTTTTGTTTACGGCGACCACATCACAAAGCCGTGTCTGTGAAGTGTTCAAACTCCCTGCATTCTTCATCTAGAGTCTATTGACAAACTATTGTATTCACCTGTTTACTATACTTATTGTATTTCAAAAATCACAATGGACGTTGCAGGCTTTATATATTATTAAAGGGATCGTTTAACATTGTTAAATCTGAGATACACGGCCCTACATGTGATCAGTGTCTGTGGTATGGTGTAATATTGAAGCCCTAAAAAAATCGCGCTTCAAAATGATCAAGAAGTGCCTCAAAAAAGTAAAATTTTTTGAGTGACCGGTTTTACCATACTCGTTTTCCCCAATAGACTGTGTTATGAAAACCGTCCGGCGAACGGTTTTCAAAATTTGTAATTTCAATCATAAATATTTTGATAATCAGACAGGCGATCGGCTTGTAAAAGTCATGGAGTTCCTGACTGACATAAAGATTCATAATTATCATAGCAGCATGAGCTAAATCCCGGATTTTGTTTCAGAATCTGAGACAAAGTTACCGGATCCCTTTAAGTTGAACAAACAGCAGACATGTATCTTATCCGACCTAACAACTCATAACATCTCAGTCCCACAGCCTAACCGACTCCATCCCTACCGATAACTATCCAAAAGGGGCAATGCAGATCTTCTTCTTTTCGGTCAGTTGTCGCTTTTGTGTGACCGCGGTATTCTGTACGCTTTTCTCATTGTGATCATGGGAAACAGATCAACGAAATCAAACAGCATGGCAGACATCCATCAACTTTAATTCACTCATATATGCTGCAAATTTTAAATATTTTCACGCTCATATATTTCATAATTCAGTGGACTGAATTCAACTGGTGTAACTTGGTCCATTATAATCCCCAGTCACACCACCCAGACTGACCCCAGCTCGTCTGATACCGGACATCTTCGCCATTCATGGTTATGTACATCCTCGATCTGTTGTCTTGGTTGTAGTTTTGAAATCGGTCTCTTCTGGGTGACTAAGGTATTCGAATAAAAGCCTCAAACATTTGTTCCTTGTTTAGCTCCCTGTTCAGCCCCATTCGGGACAGATCAAGAAGGTGATCTATACCTACATGGTGTAACGGATAGCCTGACCTGTAGGCTGAATGAGGACGAAGCAACACTTGAATGCGACGATGGAGTTTGGTCTGATACCACCTTCAGGTGTCCAGGTATTTGAATGCAAAATATAAACATTTTCTGGCAAAGCTGAGATTTATGGAATGTAACTCAAGTCAGACTTACAATAGAAAGAAACATGATAAAACCGAAGTTGTGATTGCAGGAATAAAAGTGTATAACGTTTGTCAGTGGAAAAAAATACGCTTTCCTGTCAAGACTCAGCTATATGAAAAAACATTATAAACATTTTATAATTGAATTATTATACAGTATGTTAATGTGCCTTTGTATGAGCATGTTTCATGTTTCTTTTTGGTATTTTATTGTAATTATAACATGGTAGTCTTCGGATTGTTGCGAAACCAAAATTGAATTGAACAAAATTAATTAAATTGATGTGAATTCATGATATTTCATGGTTTTTTCGACGAATGCCAAGAATACTCCACCAGGGAGTGGAGAGTGAGCACTGTCACGTGGAGATTCGAAATATATTTGAGTGACCGGAGTGACAATACTTTACTTTCCAGTTTCGTTGAAATTGGTAAAGCACTTCATTATAAACTAATATTAGTTATTTTTTTAAGTATTATCGTCATATTTACCATCAGTATTGTTATCATCATTATCATAGAGCACCTCTTTTGAAACACGGGCATTACAACTAACGATATGTCAGCGAACTTGTTTATAGCTGTTTCCTGAGAGAATTCCCTGATACCCAAACAAATTGATATGTTGTTTTATTTTCAGCTTGTTTGAAGCCCGATGGCATAGACGTTAATATATTGCTGAACTCAGGCAGTATTGACTTCTATAACGGTGATTTCATCAATGTAGCATGCGAAGAAGGTTCTTCGATAATAGGGATTCCGTTCACATATTGTATGTCAGACGGCTCGTTCCAGTACTCTCTATCTGACGTCACATGCAACTGTAAGTAGGATTTTTTTCCCTTGTCAACTTGTATCTATTATCGAACCCTTACCTTGATTTTCTAAATCCAACGAAAATCAGGAATATGTATATGAAGAGTTTTATTCCAAAAAGAGCTAAATCCATTTTTGTAACTTCAGAGAAAAAAGATATTGTTTACCAGATTGTGTACAGGCGTCTATGTGAAAGTGATATTAGAAGGTGCATTTTTTTTTCATAATTGCTCCCAAAATTTATGTAAATAATTTTGTTGAAAGACAGGTACTTAAGTGAACAATGTTCTGATATCAATAACTCAGTGGATTTAGCTCCTTTTGGAATTAACCTCTTCATATATTGATTCTTTATTTATTCGAATTAAATAGATTTATGTTGAAATCTGACTTGATGTGATTTGATTTGATACAATATAATTTTATTTGTTTCCCGTTTTACTGTAAGCATATCATACTAATACAATGATATAGTCAAGCAAAGACGAGGGAGATGGGAAGATTAGAAAATGTTATAACAGATCATTATTGACATTAATGCATATAATGATTTGAGAGGCATGATGTAGGAAGACATGCTTGATGGGGCATACCCAAATTCTACAATAGTATCTTTATCTTTTTGGAAAAGTTCCTTACATCTGGATTGATAGAGATTTGTATGGCTCCACCAGGTCAGCAGTATCTATGAAGAAAACATATTTTGATCAGCCATTGCATCATCAACAACGTTGTTATGAAGACGGTTATGGATCATACAGTATTTTTCTTAATTTCATAACACTTCTTCATTTCTAAACAATCTCCTTTAAAATTGATTACTCGAAGGGTTGTAAAAGGCTACGGATTACCCAGAAAACAGCAATAAGAAGAAGAAACTGTAAGAATGAGAAGTAACAACAACCACAACATGTTCATAAGCAGGAGTTTAATTTACGATGTTATCGATATAAGAAGAAACAAAAGTCCGTACGTGTTTCTTGAAAATATTTGTTATCAGTTTGATAGGACACACAAGGCATCTACAAAAAGACAACGAAAAAACACTAACAAACGAAAACCTGTTATTACTCTCGATTTAGCCTCCCTGCCCTAAGGTGCCGATCGCATTCAAAAGATAAGTTCCTGCCATTTACCTATTTATTACACTTGGGTGGAGAGTGTTAACGATAAACACCATTTGCATACATGTATATGCATTCTTTTTTAAACATATGTTTTATATTGTGTTATTAGTGGACTGTGATGATCCTGCAATAGACCAAGTGACATTGCTGATCACGGGTGCAGTATATACTCACAGTTCAATTGCTATGCTGTCCTGCGCTGAGGGGTACGGTAGCTTACAAGGACCAGATGAACTGACATGCAGCAATGGGACATGGAGTCCTAACCCTAGCTTAACTACATGTGAAGGTAAAACTGAAATAATATCCACAGAAATAAACAGTCATTTCAATGCTTTCATTTATTTCATAATTGTATAGCAATAAAACTATTAGTAAACTGATGATACAATTTCGAGAAAGAAAAAAAAAAGAATTTGAAATATGTCTCCTATTTGGCCAAGGGAAATCATTTTTGTTTTCTTTTGGTAATGATTGTTCGATTCCAGCTTTTCAACGTTATCGATATAATGCCGATGCGAATATACTGCCAAATGTTTATGTGCAATCCAAAGTGATTGAACAAAATCTACACTTATTTGCTAGTTTGTGTTGTATATTTGTGTGTATATATCCTGCAAAGTACCATGCAATTATAGTTTGTTAGACTTAAAAAAAGAAAAACAAACATATAATCAATGTTGATTTTTGTTTACTCTGTTATTCTTAAAAATGTGAAATCACACCAAATTTATCCTGTGACATTATTGTAATTATCATCATTGTTTTGTTTCTATTTTCCATCTAGTTTGGTGTCGATCACCTTCCAATGCGGAACCAGAAGGTTTATATGCCCCAGGAGATAGTGAAACATTCACCTGTCAGTACGGAGATAGTACTCCACTTCTACTCACATGCAACATGGAAGGGGGAGAATGGGACCAACTACTAGAATGCTCTGGTGAGTAATTAGTCATTGTTATATCCTCTGTTAGAAATTCATGTGCGGGGAGTGGTCAGTGGTGGTTAATGCGATGTTAAATATTTACATAATGAACAAATGGAAATGCGTGACGTGTAACATGGTGTATCCTGAATATACCCCGTTTAGCATCACGCAACCCGCGCAAATATGCGCGCACTGCGAAGCATGACAATATTATAGAGGTCAGCCCCCAAATATCAGAAATGTACTTGTACTTATTTTAATTATTGGTTTGAAAAAAATGTTAAAGATACAGTAGAGTTCTGGTCATGCGATTGCATTGTAAAAGAAAAGGTGTGGAATGGATCAGAAAAAAGTTCATCGTGTAGCATGTAAGTATTGGTGTGTACTGCAATGTTCTGGAGTCATCAAAATCATAATAAATTTGTCCCAGTCTTGAAAAAGTAACAAGCAGTGTACACAGAAAGATGCATATGGGACTACACAAATGGTGTCGGGCCTACTTACCTTGATTTCCTTATATTTCTATGCTCATTACTCAGCGAGTATACATTTTTCACCAAAATTGTTTAGCAAATGACATTTATTTGTAATCTTGAACATTCAGTGTAAGTTTCGTTTGATTCTGTGAGAAATAATTTTCTTTTTTTAACTAGAACTCAAGTTCATTTATAATTTGATGATATTTCAGCTTTTTAGATAGGTTACCCCTTTATTTGTTTATTTCTGTCAACGAAGGATATGAATCAAATATACCATGCACTTCTATCGAGGCACCTGTAACATGATGGACTCTTTTTGGTGATAACCATAATAAATATTTTCTTCGTAGCTGCATCCCTTAGAAAATAGTGCTATTCCAATCACCCCCAAGGAGTCCATAATTTATAAACTTTGAGTGGTCTCAGTCTTGGACAATTAAGGCATTGGCATGTTTGTGTAACACGCTTATAATTGCAAAAAATAACGTAACATGAATGGATAGCTAGCATTTGCTGTGATTAATACAAGTTATCTGTTTTCATTTTGTATAACAGTCTATGATTTTAATTTCACTCTATTTTCAACGAAAGATACTGGACTGGAAAATTGTCTGAAAACCAACTATATACATATCATTTTTGTTTCTACTAGAACCACCAGTGACAACGGATATAGGGACAGAGGAGACCTTTACAGATGATTTATCTTCAGGAACCTTCATGACCGAGATCCAGGATTTCTCAACCGAAACCGATTTGCCTACAACTGGTGGGACTGACACGTACAGCACCGAAGCTACCTTGTTATGGACTGGAACCACAATGGAGGAACTCACTTCATCTACAGGAGCATCTGAAACAACAATCGACATGGAGACTGAAATAACCGGAAAGACCACAGAATATCTACAAACGGACCTTACTTCTGAAATAGCGACACATATTATTCTAACAGAGATTACGGACAGGGTGACAGACATGCCTACAGAAATTTTAACGGACGTTACTACTACTAGTACTACTGGGTCCATGGTTGAAGTAACGGCTACTTCGACCGCAAACACTGAAGATGTCACTGAACAAACTACTGGACTGGGTGCATCTACAGGAATGACCGATATGACAGACATGCCTACAGAAGATATAACGGACGATACTACTACTACAGGGTCCATGGTTGACGTAACGGCTATGTCGACATCAACGGCTGTAGTAACTGAAGCTTCAACTGAACAAACCACTAGACTGGGTGCATCTACAGGAATAACCGATATGACAGACATGCCTACAGAAGATATAACGGACGATACTATTATTACAACAGGTTCCATAGTTGACGTAACGGCTACTTCGACCGCAAAAACTGAAGATGTCACTGAACAAACTACTGGACTGGGTGCATCTACAGGAATGACCGATATGACAGACATGCCTACAGAGGATATAACGGACGATACTATTACTACAACAGAGTCCACGGCTACTTTGACAGCAACGGCTTTAACTGAAGATTCCACCAAACAAACTACCGGGCTGGGTGCATCTACAGGTATGACAAATCTTAAAACTTTTTCTTCTGCTTCTACTGAAACAGTTGACACTACCGCAAAGACAAGACAAACCACATCGTATCCGAATACAGAATTTACGACGGACATTACTAATGAGGCTTCAACCAATCAAATTACCTACATAACTACAGAACCAAGTACATATATGATGACTGAAATAATGGACGAATTTCCAACTGATAGTTCTACTAGTACTAAACAAACCGTCCAGATTACAGACGTAGCTACAGAACCAATTACAGATATGGCGACAAAATTGACGACTGAATTTACAACTGATAGTTCTACTAGTACTAAACAAACCGTCGAGATTACAGACATAACTACAGAACAAATTACAGATATGGCGACAAAATTGACGACTGAATTTCCAACTGATAGTCCGACTAATACTAAACAAACCGTCGAGATTACAGACATAACTACAGAACAAATTACAGATATGGCGACAAAATTGACGACTGAATTTCTAGCTGATAGTTCTACTAGTACTAAACAAACCGTCCAGATTACAGACGTAGCTACTGAACCAATTACAAACATGGCAACAAAGTTGACGACTGAATTTCCGACTGATAGTCCTACTAGTACTAAACAAACGGTCCAGATGATAGACATAACTACAGAACAAATTACAGACATGGCGACAAAATTGACGACTGAATTTGCAACTGATAGTTCTACTAGTACTAAACAAACCGTCCAGATTACAGACGTAGCTACAGAACCAATTACAGATATGGCGACAAAGTTGACGACTGAATTTCCAACTGAAAGTCCTACTATTACTAAACAAACCGTCCAGATTACAGACGTAGCTACAGAACCAATTACAGATATGGCAACAAAATTGACGACTGAATTTCCAACTGATAGTTCTACTAGTACTAAACAAACCGTCCAGATTACAGACGTAGCTACAGAACCAATTACAGATATGGCAACAAAGTTGATGACTGAATTTCCAACTGATAGTTCTACTAGTACTAAACAAACCGTTCAGATTACAGACGTAGCTACAGAACCAATAACAGATATGGCGACGAAGTTGACGACTGAATTTCCAACTGATAGTTCTACTAGTACTAAACAAACCGTTCAAATTACAGACGTACCTACAGAACCAATTACAGATATGGCAACACAGTTGACGACTGAATTTTCAACTGATAGTCCGACTAGTACTAAACAAATCGTCCAGATTACAGACATAACTACAGAACAAATTACAGACATGGCGACAAAATTGACGACTGAATTTCCAACTGATAGTTCTACTAGTACTAAACAAACAGTCGAGATTACAGACATAACTACAGAACAAATTACAGACATGGCGACAAAATTGACGACTGAATTTCCAACTGATAGTTCTACTAGTACTAAACAAACAGTCGAGATTACAGACATAACTACAGAAAAAATTACAGATATGGCGACAAAATTGACGACTGAATTTCCTATTGAAAGTCCTACGAGTACTAAACAAACAGTCGAGATTACAGACATAAATACAGAACCAATTATAGATATGGCGACAAAGTTGACGACCGAATTTCCAACTGATAGTCCTACGAGTATTAAACAAACCGTTCGAATTACAGATACAAATACGCAACCAACTACATATATGACGACTGGCGTTACCACTGTGACAGCCATTGAAACAGAACGAACTACTGTTTTTCATGAGACAGACGTGACTTCAAAGCCTCCCACAGACATACCGACATACATAACCACTGGACCTACAGCTGACGTGAAACAAACGTCACCAATTATAATGACAGACACAACTACGGAAGCTGTGACAGAAAGTGCTACTGACTTAAACCCCACATCTGCTGGACATACAGACCTGGATATAACCACGACTGTTCCGTTGACGGTTTTAATCACCGAAACTACAATAGATAGTAAACTTACATCTGTAATTCCTACCGAAATACCAACGGCTGACAGTACCCTGCAAACAGGCACTAATATATTTACACCTGATACCGACTTAATGAAAACTACGAATATTCTGAGAACAGACATGACTACAGAAACTGCATCAGATAAAACAGATGCTGCTACCACTGGTATTTCTTCTAATTCGGGAACGGAGCAGCAAGCTGCGACAGACATTACAACGTACAGTACAACTAAACTCACTACTGATCCTAATACAAAACAAACCACATATATCATGATCACAGATATGACTACCCAAACAACTTCAGACAGCACAACCCCACTGGAGACAGAGTCCACTACTGATATGAAGACAGAAGGTCCGACTGAAAGGGGATCAACAAGACCAAGCACAACTAGCCCTATCGAGGAAGGTGAGTTTTGTTAAAGTGTTTATGAGAGCACTGTCGTCGGTGGTATCTTGGTGGAAGGCTCTTGTCATATTTACAAGAAGACATGATTTCGATCTTTGGTCTGTAACTATCCTGCTGCAAGGCTTCGCTCATCCAAATCCCGCCCCCCCCCCCCCCCATCGACCGAAGTATAATTGAATCTATACGTGGAAATGCTGGATTTATAGTATCCTATAACTGTCACAAAAGGGATTACGCAGGTATGTATAGTAGGACGAAACTGCAACATCTACACTTGTAATCATATTTGGAATTCATGGCCGCGTTTCTTTTCGATGATATGAAAATAATTCATGTTGAAATATAATTTGTCAAGCGTTCTTGATCACAAGTTACAAGTTACTGTGTTTTGCATTAGTATTTTCTTCTATTAAACCTCAACAGCTAGCATCTAAGGATTATTTCTTATCTTGCATTTAATATGGTACACCGTAATTGTTCTCTATCGGTAAAATTGGATCATCGTAATTTCGAGGCACTCAACGTATAACCGCCAAAGCAGAATTATAATGGCTCAATTACATTGCATGTACGTGTACTAGCTTATCGTTTCTCACAGGGTTGATATTTCTTTGACTTTGTACTAGGCTCAACTGAATTGGCAGTCAGATGGACCATTGACGCAATCAACGGCACAGAAGCAGTTTACACAGACGATTTAAATGATCCTAACAGCGAGGCATACCGAAATCTCGTCGAGGCATTAGAAATGGCAGTAAGCCTGTACAATTATCGTTTGCATCGATGTGGATGATTGAGCGTCACCTGAGCATAGAAGGGGTGGGGTGGAGGGGGAGGGGGGGGGGGGGGGTGATCACCATGACTTTGTGGTTTCTCTTCTTTGCAGGTATGTCAGTTAACATTTGCTTCTCGTCACCCAGGTGTAATGAATTGGTAACTAATATGAACTTATTCGTTGAATGCTTTCAGTGCCTGAGGGCAGCCGGGCAATAGCTAGGGTAGGTGCTTTAAGCATCCCGTGACATGGAAATGTCAATTATGCAATTTACAGGTAGCTGATCGTAAATATGCTATCATGACATGCGTTGTGTTCGATAATTGAGGGATCAATTGTATGTATGACGGACGCTAGCGATCAGTTGATTTGCCAATCATGACGTACTCAAAGTCATAAATTTGTAATCCGCTTGATTTTTCGATCATGAACGTAAATCACCCTATGAATGTTAGTTTCCTGCTCTTTATGTATTTTGTTGAATATGACTGTAACGCCAGTGGAAAACAATTTTCTATGTAACTTGTTTGCAAAGACCAAATAAAATATCTTGTATCTTGTATCTTGTATCTTGTATATATTTTGACAGATCAGAGATCTTCTCGTAGAACAGCTTGGGGAAACCTCCCTTGTTGATATCAGAATAGATGGCTTTTCCTCTGGAAGCATCATAGTGGATTTCACGTTGATCTTTAACACAAACTTTACTGGCAACGCTTCCATTATCCAAGATCTTCTCATCGAAGCTGTTACAGCAAGTGATGGCTTTGTCAATGGTACCCTAAGTCCTACTGTTCTTAGACTAATTGCTGAGCTTATAAGTGTGATCGGTGAGTAATGTTTGAAATGTTGCTTATCTTTCGCAAATATTAATTCCATAATTTCGTGTATCCTCTGAAAGAAACATAATGACAAATATAAAGAAACAACCTCCCCTACAATGAAGCCCCGCTACCCCCCCCCCCATCCCCATGACATATATTTGTATTGTTATATTATGTAAATTATATTTTGTGTGTATTCATTTGTCTATTCTTATGAGTAGCCTATATACATGTATTGATTATTCTGATTGTATGTTTTTATCTTAGCTTGGACCCCTTTTAAAAAGAGCTTATAGCTGACAAGGGCAATCCATCCCATGAGTGGAGAATAAATAAATGAAATAAATAAATAAAATAAATAAACATTCTAACCTGCATTACCAATGTACGATGGAAGCCCTAGCACGCGTTGTGATTGTTCGAGGAGATTTAATAAACCTTCATCATGTTCATTGCCTACGGTTAGTGAGTGATTCTTTCCTGAAACAGAAGAGCTAGTTGGTCGGTTGGTCGGTTTTATCTACATTCATAAAATATGAAATAAAAACTTAATAACTCATAAACAAAAATAGCACTAACTTCTTTTGAATGTACTATTCTAGATAGAAGGAAAAAAAAGATTAAATATGAAGGAAGGGGGCTAAACCGCTTCAGATTAACCTAGTTGAAGGATATATGTGGCAGATTAAACACAAGGTACCCTTAGTGGTGCAATTCTCATAGGATATTAAATGTTTACATGTAGGTAATCGTACATATAAACTGATTATGTTGATATCATTTTCATTTTGCTTTGTAGATGTAACATCATCGACTGTAACAGCTACGGCAACAACCGAGGAACCTTTCACTTCGATCATCGAAGTTACTTCGACTACCAATGATATGGTGACAAGTGTAACGACGATTGTTCCAACGACGGACATGATTACAGAAACCTCAAAAGAGGGCACTACAAGGACAGAATACACGGGGACGACTAGAACAACGGACGAAGGTAAACTCTCGAAATGTTAAAGTAAATGGCAACTGCGGTCCCTAAAGATAACAGACATCCTTCATTGTCATATGTATTACAGTACAACTAAACTCACAACTGACCCTAATACAAAACAAACCACATATATCATGATCACAGATATGACTACCCAAACAGCTTCAGACAGCACAACCCCACTGGAGACAGAGTCCACTACTGATATGAAGACAGAAGGTCCGACTGAAAGGAGATCAACAAGACCAAGCACAACTAGCCCTATTGAGGAAGGTGAGTTTTGTTTAAATGTTTGTGGGAGTCAGGTGGTATCTTGGTGGAAGGCTCTTGACATATTTACAAGAAGAAATGATTTCGATTTTTGCTCTGTACCTATTCTGCGGCAAGGCTTCGCTCATCAAAAATTCCGCCCCCTCGACCGAAGTGGAATTAAATCAATAAATGGAAATGCTGGGTTTATAGTACCCTATGGATGTCACAATAGGGATTACGTAGGTATGTATAGTAGGATGAAACTGCAACATCTACACCTGTTACAGCTATTACAGGCATCCTTCATTGTCATATGTATTACAGTACAAATAAACTCACGTCTGATCCTAATACAAAACAAACCACATATATCATGATCACAGATATGACTACCCAAACAACTTCAGACAGCACAACCCCACTGGAGACAGAGTCCACTACTGATATGAGGACAGAAGGTCCGACTGAAAGGGGATCAACAAGACCAAGCACAACTAGCCCCATTGAGGAAGGTGAGTTTGTTAAAGTGTTTGTGAGAGCACTGTCGTCGGGTGGTATCTTGGTGGAAGGCTCTTGTCACATTTACAAGAAGACATGATTTCGATCTTTGGTCTGTAACTATCCTGCGGCAAGGCTTCGCTCATCCAACTCCCCCCTCTCCCCCCCCCCCTCGACCGATGTATGATTGAATTAATACGTGGAAATGCTGGATTTATAGTATCCTATAGATGTCACAAAAGAGATTACGTAGGTATGTATAGTAGGATGAAACTGCAACATCTAAACCTGTAATCATATTTGGAATTCATGGCCGCGTTTCTTTTCGATGATATAAAAATAATTAATGTTGAAATATAATTGTTCAAGCGTTCTTGATCACAAGTTACAAGTTATTGTGTTTTGCATTAGTGTTTTCTTCTATTAAACCTCAACAGCTAGCATCTAAGGATTATTTATTATCTTGCATTTATTATGGAACACCGTAATGGTTCTTCATCGGTAAAATTGAATCATCGTAATTTCGAGGCACTCAACGTATAACCGTCAAAGCAGAATTGTAATGGATTAATTACATTGCAAGTACATGTACTAGCTTGTCGTTTCTCACAGCGTTGATATTTCATTGACTCTGTACTAGGTTCAACTGAATTAGCAGTCACGTGGGTCATTGAAGAAATCAACGGCACACAAGCAGTTTACACTGACGATTTAAATGATCCTAACAGCGACGCATATCGAAATCTCGTCGAGGCATTAGAAATGGCGGTAAGCCTGTACAATTATCGTTTGAATCGTTGTGGATGAATTGGCGTCACCTGAGCATAGAAGGGGTGGGGTGGAGGGGGGAGGGGGGGGGGGGGGGGGGGGGTGATCACCATGAATTTGTGGTTTCTCTTCTTTGCAGGTATGTCAGTTAACATTTGATTCTCTCCACCCAGGTTCAACGAATGGGTAACTGATATGAACTTATTCTTTGAATGCTTTCAGTGCCTGAAGGCAGCCGGGCAATAGCTAGGGTAAAATAATACATGAAGGTGCTTTGAGCATCCCGTGAAATAGAAATGTAATATATGCAATTTACAGGTAGCTGATCGTAATTATCATAACATGCGTTTTGTTCGATAATTGAGGGATCAATTGTATGTATGACGGACGCAAGCGAGCATTTGATTTGCCAATCATGACGTACTCTAAGTCATAAATTTGTAATCCGCTTGATTTTCGATCATGAACATAAATCACCCTATGAATGTTAGTTTCCCGCTCTGTATATATTTTCACAGATCAGAGATCTTCTCGTAGAACAGCTTGGGGAAACCTCCCTTGTTGATATCAGAATAGATGGCTTTACCTCTGGAAGCATCATAGTGGATTTCACGTTGATCTTTAACACAAACTTTACTGGCAACGCTTCCATTCTCCAAGCTCTTCTCATCGAAGCAGTTACAGCAACTGATGGCTTTGTTAATGGTACCCTAAGTCCTACTGTTCTTAGACTAATTGCTGAGCTTATAAGCGTGATCGGTGAGTAATGTTTGAAATGTTTTTTTATCTTTCGCAAATATTAATTCCATAATTCGTTTATCCTCTGGAAGAAACAGAATGACAAATATATAGAAACAACCTCCCCTACAATGAAGCCCCGCTACCCCCCCCCCCATCCCCATGACATATATTTTTATTTTTATATTATGTAAATTATATTTTGTGTGTATTCATTTGTCTATTCTTATGAGTAGCCTATATACATGTATTGATTATTCTGATTGTATGTTTTTATCTTGGCTTGGACCCCTTTGAAAAACAGCTTATAGCTGACAAGGGCAATCCATCCCATGAGTGGAGAATAAATAAATAAAATAAATAAATAAAATAAATAAACATTCTAACCTGCATTACCAATGTACGATGGCAGCCCTAGCACGCGTTGTGATTGTTCGAGGAGATTTAATTGGCCTTCATCGTGTTCATTGGCTACGGTTAGTGAGTGATTTTTTCCTGAAACAGAAGAGCTAGTTGGTCGGTTGGTCGGTTTTATCTACATTCATAAAATATGAAATACAAACTTAATATCTCATAAATAAACATAACACTAACATCTTTTGAATGTACTATTCTAGATAGAAGGAAAAAAAGATTAAATATGAAGGAAGGGGGCTAAACCGCTTCAGATTAACCTAGTTGAAGGATATATGTGGCAGATGAAACACAAGGTAACCTTAGTGGTGCAATTCTCATAGGACATTAAATGTTTACATGTGGGTAATCGTACATATAAACTGATTTCAATTTTCTTTGTAGATGTAACATCCTCGACTGTAACAGCTACGGCAACAACCGAGGAACCTTTCACTTCAATCATCGATGTTACTTGGACTACCAATGATATGGTGACAGGTGTAACGACGATTGTTCCAACGACGGACATGATTACAGAAACTTCAGAAGAGGGCACTACAAGGACAGAATACACGGGGACGACTAGAACAACGGACGAAGGTAAACTCTCGAAATGTTAAAGTAAATGGCAACTGCGGTCCCTAAAGATAACAGACATCCTTCATTGTCATATGTATTACAGTACAACTAAACTAACAACTGACCCTAATACAAAACAAACCACATATATCATGATCACAGATATGACTACCCAAACAGCTTCAGACAGCACAACCCCACTGGAGACAGAGTCCACTACTGATATGAAGACAGAAGGTCCGACTGAAAGGAGATCAACAAGACCAGGCACAACTAGCCCTATTGAGGAAGGTGAGTTTTGTTAAAATGTTTGTGGGAGTCAGGTGGTATCTTGGTGGAAGGCTCTTGACATATTTACAAGAAGAAATGATTTCGATTTTTGCTCTGTACCTATTCTGCGGCAAGGCTTCGCTCATCAAAAATTCCGCCCCCTCGACCGAAGTGGAATTAAATCAATAAATGGAAATGCTGGGTTTATAGTACCCTATGGATGTCACAATAGGGATTACGTAGGTATGTATAGTAGGATGAAACTGCAACATCTACACCTGTTACAGCTATTACAGGCATCCTTCATTGTCATATGTATTACAGTACAAATAAACTCACATCTGATCCTAATACAAAACAAACCACATATATCATGATCACAGATATGACTACCCAAACAACTTCAGACAGCACAACCCCACTGGAGACAGAGTCCACTACTGATATGAGGACAGAAGGTCCGACTGAAAGGAGATCAACAAGACCAAGCACAACTAGCCCCATTGAGGAAGGTGAGTTTGTTAAAGTGTTTGTGAGAGCACTGTCGTCGGGTGGTATCTTGGTGGAAGGCTCTTGTCACATTTACAAGAAGACATGATTTCGATCTTTGGTCTGTAACTATCCTGCGGCAAGGCTTCGCTCATCCAACTCCCCCTCTCCCCCCCCCCCCCCCCCCCTCGACCGATGTATGATTGAATTAATACGTGGAAATGCTGGATTTATAGTATCCTATAGATGTCACAAAAGAGATTACGTAGGTATGTATAGTAGGATGAAACTGCAACATCTAAACCTGTAATCATATTTGGAATTCATGGCCGCGTTTCTTTTCGATGATATAAAAATAATTCATGTTGAAATATAATTGTTCAAGCGTTCTTGATCACAAGTTACAAGTTACTGTGTTTTGCATTAGTATTTTTTTCCAATAAATCTCAACAGCTAGCATCTAAGGATGATTTCTTATCTTGCATTTATTATAGAACACCGTAATGCAAATATGAAGGTGAACATTTAATTAAGTTGAATCATCGAAATTTCGAGGCACTCAACGTGTAACCGCCAAAGCAGAATTGTAATGACTGAATTACATTGCAAGTACATGTACTAGCTTATCGTTTCTCACAGCGTTGATATTTGTTTGACTTTGTACTAGGTTCAACTGAATTGGCAGTCACATGGGTCATTGCCGAAATCAACGGCACACAAGCAAATTACACAGACGATTTAAATGATCCTAACACCGAGGCATATCGAAATCTCGTCGAGGCATTAGAAATGGCGGTAAGCCTGTACATTTATCGTTTGAATCGTTGTGGATGAATTAGCGTCACCTGAGCATTGAAGGGGTGGGGGGGGGGGGGGGTGGTGGATAGAGGGGGGGGGGGGGGGGGTTATCACCATGACTTTGTGGTTACTCTTCTTCGCAGGTATGTCAGTTAACATTTGATTCTCTCCACCCAGGTTCAACGAATGGGTAACTGATATGAACTTATTCTTTGAATGCTTTCAGTGCCTGAGGGCAGCCGGGCAATAGTTAGGGTATTAATAATACTTGAAGTTGCTTTGAGCATCCCGTGAAAAGGAAATGTAAATTATGCAATTTTCAGGTATCTGATCGTAATTATGCTATCATGACATGCGTTTTGTTTGATAATTGAGGGATTAATTGTATGTATGACGGACGCTAGCGATCAGTTGATTTGCCAATCATGACGTACTATAAGTCATAAATTTGTAATCCGCTTGATTTTCGATCATGAACATAAATCAATCTTTGAATATTAGTTTTCCGTTCTGTATATATTTTAACAGATCAGAGATCTTCTCGTAGAACAGCTTGGGGAAACCTCCCTTGTTGATATCAGAATAGATGGTTTTTCCTCTGGAAGCATCGTAGTGGATTTCACTTTGATCTTTAACACAAACTTTACTGGCAACGCTTCCATTATCCAAGCTCTTCTCATCGAAGCAGTTACAGCAACTGATGGCTTTGTCAATGGTACCTTAAGTCCTACTGTTCTTAGACTAATTGCTGAGCTTATAAGCGTGATCGGTGAGTAATGTTTGAAATGTTTCTTATCTTTCGCAAATACTAATTCCATAATTTCGTGTATCCTCTGAAATAAACAGAATGACAAATATATAGAAACAACCTCCCCTACAATGAAGCCCCGCTACCCCCCCCCCCATCCCCATGACATTCTAACCTGCATTACCAATGCACGATGGCAGCCCTAGCACGCGTTGTGATTGTTCGAGGAGATTTAATTAAACTTCATCATATTCATTGGCTACGGTTAGTGAGTGATTGTTTCCTGAAAGAGAAAAGCTAGTCGGTCGGTTGGTCGGTTTTATTTACGTTCATAGAATATTAAATAAAAACTTAATAACTCATAAAGAAACATGAAACTAACATCTTTTGAATTTACAATTCTAGAAGAAAAAAAGATTGAAAATGAAATAAGAGGGCTAACCCGCTTCAGATCAACCTGGTTGAAGGATACATGCATGTGGCAGATTAAACGCAGGCTACCGCTAATGGTGCATTTCTCATAGCAAATCAATATTTTACATGTGGATAATCGTACACATGAACTGATTATGTTGATATCATTTTCATTTTGCTTTGTAGATGTAACATCCTCGACTCTAACAACTACGGCAACAACCGAGGAACCTTTCACTTCAGCTACAATCATCGAAGTTACTACGACTACCACTGATATGGTGACAGGTGTATCGACGATTGTTCCAACGACGGACATGATTACAGAAACTTCCAAAGACGGCACTACAAGGACAGAATACACGGGGACGACTAGAACAACGGACGAAGGTAAATACTCGAAATGTCAAAGGAAATGGCAACTACAGTTCCTAAAGTTAACAGGGACCCGTCATGTATTAGGGTTTATTTTTCAATTCAAAATAAGCAATATCCTCTCATTACGTTTTACTCAGTAAAAAAATCGTGTCTTGTGCTTCACATCTGTTCGTAATATATTGTTTAACCTTTATAAAGGGTGTCGAGTACTTTGTTAAAGTAGATATTCATAGATATAAAAACTAACTTTATTTTCATTATTGCACAGTTCAAACTTTGATTCGACAAGGTTAACAAAATGCAATGCTTGGACACATTCGAAGTAATGATTATTATAAATTACAAAACGCTTAAATACAGCCCCGGCATAGCACCTGAAGAGCTCTTCGAACGCTGCTGAGATGTGTGAGATCACAGTATGGACATGACTTGCACAAGCAGACGATGTCCCATGACATGTCACACATTTTCAGTGCCTGTGTTTTCATCTTCTCTTGAGTTCTTTCTCTTACTTCACTACCGTCAGGCTAAATGTATAATCTATTGCCTCACTGTAAACCCCGCGCATGGTTTTATTTGATGAAAAATGCAGCGATACAAAAATAAAGGAATCTGTCGCTTGTAAACAAAATAAGACGCCATTGTATATTCAGCTGCACACACCGGGGTATGTTCGGCGTTTCAAGAGGGAACAAATGCCGTCCTTAATATCATTCCGGGGGGTTTTCAATTTGAAAGTCTGGTTTCTTTGATTGTTAATTAACCCCTATCCTGTGTATTTACATGCAAAAGATTTTAGTTATCAGAATCGGGTCATATCCCCTTTTGAATGGTTTGACATGCCATTACATTTATATACACTAAACTCATTATAATTTGAGAAATAATAGCTTTGCAATTATGTTCATTCTCTATGGGATGTCGTCTGCTTGGGCAGTGTTGGTCCATATAGAGGACGTCATTAAAACATCGTTATTTTCCCGGCGAATCTCTCATATATCCCAGCTGCTAAGGAGCTGGTTGTATTTGTATTTTTTATAAATCACCCGATATGTAGTTGACCTAAAACTTGTCCGATGGCCATCTGTTAGCTTACCAGTTTCTAGTGATACATTAGTTGACATATTTGTGATCTTCTTTGAATTTCACCTTTAATATCCTTCAGCTTTTATTGTAAAAGGAAATTTGTCATGTACTGTAGGATGTAACAGTCATTTTCATTCTACTTTTCTTGTTTATTTGTAGCCTCTATGGGTGTGACAACCGACTTTAAGTCGGAAGTACCTTCCACTCCAAAGACAATGTCAACTCCTGCCACAGAACCAGTTACAACCAACACCAACACAGGTACAGAACCGGATACAATCGGTATGACTACAGATCATTCCACAGTGACAGATATAACGCCCTCTACGGATGTAACCAATGATCGTATGACGGACGCACCCTCCACTCCGCAGACAATGTCAACTCCTGTCACAGAACCAGTGACAACCAACACCAACACCAACACAGGTACAGAACCGGCTACAAGCGGTATGACTATAGATCCATCCTTGGTGACAGATAGCACGCCCTCTACGGATGTAACAACTGATCTTACGACGGATGCAACCTCCACTCCGCAGACAATGTCAACTCTTGTTAAAGAACCAGTTACACAAAACACCAACACAGGTACAGTCCCGGATACAAGCAGTATGACTACGGATCATTCTACAGTGACAGATGGAACGCCCTCTATGGATGTAACGACTGATCTTACGACGGATGCACCCTCCAACCCACAAACAATTTCAACTTCTGCCACAGAACCAGTTACAACCATCACCAAAACATCTGAGATGACCAAGCAGTCAACGACGGATGGAAAGACGACAGCCGCAAAGACTACAAATACTGCGACGGAGCCACTCGCAACAGAACAGAGGATCACTACAAGAGCTGCTACAACCGCAGGAACAGGTAGCTAACAAAATCCTGAATTCAAATCGAAGATTAATACTAGGTAATAGGAGATTCAGCAAAAAGTGAATGAGTATTTAAAAAATAATATTTGTTTATATAACTGTAATGTGTTAAAACTATATATTTACATATCAATATATACATATATATTTAAAACAAATCATAATGGTATTGATGATATTTATGGCGTAAACATATTGTTTAAAACGGAATTTAAAAGCTATTATTGTTTTCGTAAGATTTGAATGTTCATGAACACATTTTTCCTTTGAAATAAATGTCACTGTAAATCATTTTCTATCATTTTTTTCATATCAGAATGCTGAGGTTGTGATTGAATCTTAATTCTCACCATGACTTTGAAATAACATTCGTCATTTTTTATAAACTCACTATATAGAGCCGTGTGAAAGCAATACGTGTCCCTCACAAGAGTTCTGCTTTGGATCAGTCTGCGAATGTCTTACTGGAAAAGAGAGACAAGCCAATGGAGAATGTACAGGTGGGTCCAAAGACGAACGAACATAAAGCTACGGATTAAGTTCTAGGTTATTTAAGGGAGAGGCAATGGGTGGGGGGGGGGGGGGAGGGGGGGGGGGGCAGTTTATCCCTCCTGAAAGATTTTGTTTATCTCCAAAGGAGAGGAATGCAGCAGTTTGTTTGTGACCTAATTGTGTGCAGATTAGGCCATCCTTGGCAAGGAACTCAAGAAATAATTAAAGTCATATTATCAAACTAACTCAGACAAATGCGAATTCCTTACTAAATGTATTTGCATTACCGTTCTTAAATAGTTTACTGCGATTAAGGAAAATAAACATTTCGGAATTTAAAACTGACTTAACTGATATGGAACAAGCAGTCACTGTATACACTTGTTAGTATAATTGTTTCTTTTTTATGAAACGACTGATCTATTGTGTATTATTTGTTCTTCGTCTCCTCACTTTCTTTCTTTCTTCCATTTTTCTTAAATATCTCGGGATCACAACAATCAACGTTAAAATGCTTAAATATGAATAAGTTATAATGTGTAATAGGAGACGATCTCTGAGAGTCAATATTAGCGTACCCATGTGTACCCAATCTATTTATCAATGTATTAATGGCAAATTTACATTACATCTTATATAGATGGCTGTAGCAACATGTGTGACTTTGAAACAGAACTCTGTGAAGAAAACGCCTGCACATGCCGACCGGGAAGAAGAACGGACACGAATGGAGTTTGTTCAAGTAAGTATTCCTACTCCTGTTGTGGCCTCTGCCACTTAGTTCTGCACTTCTAATTCTTCCTCCTCTTCCAATTTTCGAATTGCTAACTTTTTTTAGATTCTAGTTCATATTGTTTACACGATCACATTCCCCCTTTGTTTAGCAATGACTAAATAATGTAGACTTTCAACAAAGGGTTATTAGTTTCAATTATTTCTTTTAATCAGACTTTGTAGAATATTCTGCATCGTGGACCATCGTGGAAGTAAACGGAACCGATGCCACCTTTACAGAAGATCTCAACAATCCCGACAGTGAATCATATCAAATACTGGCCCTAGCTATTCAAAACGCTGTAAGTCTTTTGATACATTACCAGTTGTTGTAGACAGGAGTATATTGTCATTTGGTCTAACGCCATTTTGTCCAACATCATTCGGTCTAGCATCATTTCGTCCACTATCATCTCGTTCAATTATAATGTTGTCAAATTCTCTTTTTGTCCAATAATCACTTCGTCCAATTACCAATTAGTCTATAACCATTCTTCCAAGAACCATTTGGCCTAATTAACATTTGGTCTTTACCCATTCAGTCCAATTGCCACTTACTCGTGACAGATTATACCTTCTCTCAAGATAATGCAAAACTCTGGCCGTAATAGTGGTAACAACATTTTTATATATGGACGTATCAAAACAAAGATATCCATTCTTTTTACTGAGCTAGTTTGTTGATTTCCGTTTGTGGGGGGGGGGGGGGGGGGGGGGCTTGACGTTTTACACGATTGTTTAAAACTTGATGCGGTTTGTATCTTCTTTAAATTGGGGCCAAAATAAATAGTGCTCAAATTCAATCGATGATCACAATGATTGAAGATAAGATATAGTTTAAAATGATAAAGCATCGCATCTAATTCACGTAATGCATCTAGGATAACGATTTAATGTAGTCATATTCACAGGAACGGTTATTTATACTTATGTTCACTATAATATTTGCTTCCAATCAGATACGTGACCTCCTCATTCAAAAGCTGAGTGGAGACATTGGTGAAGGGACGTTAATCGATATCCAGATCAATGGTTTCCGGTCAGGAAGCATCATTTCTGATTTCATTATTAGTTTTACGAACGACCTGGTATCTCAAGACCCAGATATGCTACAGACTGTTATGTATGATCAAATCTTTGATGACAGCTACTTTGCCAACGACACGTCTACATCCACGGCGTTACGAATGCTCCAGGATTTAGGCGGTCTAACCGTAGGAGGTTTGTTGTTTTCTATGTTAAAAAAATACCTCCCAGAGATCATCTGAACTTTATACATTTGCCAAAAGATATCGAAAAACATCAGTATTTAATTAAAAGTAGGATAAATAAAGAAGGATTAATGACTATGGTTTTTAAACCTATTCTCTTCACAAACTCTGTTTTAATTTTTTTTTATATAAATCTGTGGGACGCCCCCAGTTGCGTCTCAAGGAGTCGGTGGGAAAGGCCCTATGGGTTATTGGAATTTCAAATTCCCTCTTTCCCGTTACAGGCAAATTGGAAAAGCGCAGCAGGGAAAACTGAACCATTCGTTCTCATTTTATATCTGTTAATTGCATCGTGCTGTTTCTTCGATATTCTCAATGAAAAATTAATACATGAATCAGATGTTAATCAACAACGGTACCATAATCTAATTTACCTCTGTTTAATAATCAGAGTTAGCCTCTATTAATTGCATAATCTGAGTTGAAATTTTACTATAACATGACATTCACGGTTTCCATCTCTGTTTTTATATGATTAGCTCTAGACAATGCGGAGTGTGAAACTGTTGGCATCTGTGGCGAGAACGCTCTGTGTGAGGAGAAGACTAAAATCGAAGACCCGAATGGGTTTGTTTGCGAGTGTTTGGAAGGTTTCACCGATGTGCTCCAAGGCCGTTTAAATGGCAGCCTAGACTGTAGAGAAGGTGAGTAGCAACGGCCTAGATACATAATAATAATAATAATAATAATAATAATATTTAATTTTATATAGCGCTTAATACAAATGTCTCTAAGAGCTTTACAAATATACTATTACCCCGGTCATTGGATTCAGTGCTTGCCCGCACACACTGTGTGCACAATCTCCACTCCCTGGGGGCATTCCAGCCGGGCGTTACTTGACGCTCACAAGCTGTTTGACCAACAATGACGGCCGCATCCTACCGGGTACCCATTAGACACATGGGTGAAGAGTAGCAAGTGCAGGTTAATATCTAGGGAGATGATGAGTATGTGCCCCTTGAAAAAAGGGCTTATGGTTAATAATATTTAAAAAAGAAACAAATCAAGAAAAGAGAGAAAGGAAAATAAGAAAATAATAAACAATCTCCCGCAATCCTTGATTATGTAGCCATGTCAAGTCGCATATCATTTTCCGAGTTGAGCTATTGCCCCACACCCCATCTGTAACAGAGCCCCTTTAATAGATGGAGTAACGTCATGCCACTCTTACGTAGGATGTATTGTTGTAAGTGCATGGTCGAGTAGTGTGTAGCTAGCTAGCGCAGTTAGTGGGGATATCGCAGCCAATAAGGATCGCGCCATCAATCGGCTTAACGTTTATAGTCGGCGAATAACAAAAATCATATAGGGTCCAGAACTAGACTACTACAAGTAGGACAGTGGGGTATTAACACTGAGCCAACGGGTATTACGCACAAGTGCGTACGGATGAGTGTTGCCTTCTATATACCCACGCATGGGGCGTCCATATAACATCACCACATCTTCAACTTTTGCGAAGAAATTTTGAAAGTGATATTCACCCAAGCAAAACAATTATTTCAAAGCAATGCCCACCCGCCTGCCGACACACATTCCAGTGCCGATAATGCTTACACATATCCCCTATGCATGAGGGTCAAATTAATTTTTGATGATACTATGAAATCGATTGAGACATTATGATTAAGAATAATTTTATTGAGTTCCCTTCTCATGTTTACAAAGTCATGTGCAATCAGGACGCCTTTATTTTTTGGAATTTTTAAAGATAAACTATTTTATGTGATCAGAGATGGCACAAAGATGGTAGAGGTATCGTAGTGAAGTGGTTAGCCACATTGCAGGAAATGCAAAAGGTCATGGGTTCGATCCCCGACACAGCAACGTCGTTTGTCAAGGCATTAATCTCCATTTCCACTCCATACATAAAAGAGAAATTGGGGACCGGGTAGGATGACGGATGATTTTTTGTTAGTACTTTTTCACATGACCTCAGGATATGGTTGGAATACTTCCCAGGTTGAGGAGGTGGGGCGCATTGTGCGTGAATGAATTCGATGACCAGAGTTATGATAACTGTAAAGCGCTAGAGACGTTATTTCGTATTTCGTAAACGCTATAGAAATTTAGAATATAATTCTTATTATCATTTAAGACAACTAGCTTATTTCTTATTACTCGATTCGATACGGAAAAGATAAGAAAAACAACGTTTTAGAGCGACAGAATTGTAAGCGACTTGATCAGTGTTGATATCGTCGACTTACAACCATAAACGATCTGCGCTGTAAAACATGTAATTAAGACAATATATGATATATCTTTACAAAATGTATTTCTTAAAATTTGTTCCTACAGAAACGGGATCTACTGAAGAGCCTAGTTCTTCTGGATTAGGTATGTATCTACGATGCTACATTTAACCAAAATGTAATGTAAACTAGGAATATATTCGATAATACTAATGTACGTTTTGGTTAGAAAAATTATTTATCCATTGCAAGCTCGAAAAGTTCTGGTAAGAACCATCAAGTCACTTCATGAAGATAACTGCATGAAGATGAGGGGCATACAGGGATATAAATATAGTTATATTGATACTTGAGAAATAGTCATAGTTTACCTGTCAATATAATGTAGCATTGTATACTCTTGAATTATTATAAGATATACATATTCATACTTTGCTTTTAATAAAGATTTATTTTCGGATGTGAAACCAACTAAAAAACTCCTAAGATATATGTGTTGAGATATGTCAGTACGACCGCATCGCCGTCTAAATTGTTATTACATTATTTAATTACTTTTACAGTCAGCACTTCGTACTATCAGCCTACCTACGTCAGGTCCCTTTTTTTTGTCGTATAGTTCTAGCAATTGCGAGTTGAAAGGAACCATCTGGAAACTGTCGTGGGAAAAGTTAATCATATAGCGAGCAATACGTATCGCTAAACTGCGAGTTTTTTTAAATTATATCAAAGAAAAGAAATTGGCGCATGCTCTATAGTCACATAAATTAGGCCTAGTCTATATATAAACATTTTGCATAAAACGTTGGTCTTAATTGAGCTGTATTTTGTCTTATTTCGATTATGAGGGCATTTTAAGAACCGTCCTTGTTCAAAGGACATTAACTTGTCCTAATATTCGTCAATACTACATAACTTTGTTTAAAGCTCAAATACTATTTCACCTTTCCCACAATTTTCCTTTAATCCTGTTGCTTGTTTCTCAAACAGCTCCCTGGGAGGCAGTGGTCATCGCCATCAGCGTATGCGCAGTAGCTGCCTTGCTTTCCTTCTTCTGCTGTGTAGCTTACGTGATGATGGTCCAGAGGAGACGCTTTTACAAACAAAGATTCCAGGACGATATGCAACCCGATCCAAAGACGTGGCGAGCGGCCATATTCATACGGTTTCGATGACGATGTCATTATGAGAAATGTGGTAAGATCAGAGACAAATAATAGAATTGAATGATAAGAAGATATAATACAAACTAAAGGATTGTCTGTTTAAAACCACTGTGAATCGAAATAAAAAATAGAGAACATAGCACTGAGTGGGATCTAATATGGTTTAGTATAAAGTAGTTTTTTTTTTTCAAAATAAAAAAGAGAAAACTATTAACTAAAATTCGTATGGAATAATGTTTATTTTCAATGAATATGGCTTAATTTAAATCCACTAGTGCATGTAGTTTGTAAGAATTGATAATTTCTGTTCATTTTTATTTATATGTTTATATGAAATGTGTCCATTTCTACATTTCTACATTTCTATTCTATCTCATAGAATTACCATGGTGGCGGGGCTTACCCTGAGGGCCGAGGTGCAGATGGACCCATGTTCTTCGCCAAGGTGATCGATGGGTCCGAATCCATTGAATCCGACATCGACTCCGTACTCGATCCCCACATCGAGAGATACGGTCACTCTATGCTGAGGATGAGACAACCCCAGGGCCTAACGTCCTACCAGAGACTGCGCTGGTGCCCATCTCCAGGGGTAACAGGAGAACCGATGGGAGACAGGAATACTCACCGGATCTATCGGTAAGCGTCCGATGTCAATTAATTAACCCCCCCCCCCCAGTTCTATTTAGGGTACGCGTATGAATGCTCCCTCCCTTTGAAATCACCCCCTAACTCCGGTGTGTGTAAAGTCAATACGGGCCGATTTTTTTGGTGTTTATTACGAGGCCGGACTTTGTTGCGTAAAAAGTACCCCTTTACCGGAGATTTTTGGAACATGAATGCGATCCCTCCGTTTCCGGATTGGGGGGGGGGGGGGGGGGGGGGTCAAATGTCAGATACAAATTATGGTAGTATGTGTCAAAGATTGAGCATAAAGATTTATAGGACCCGTACCATACAAAGATAACTTAGCAATTGAATAGGATTGTGTAATTAACCACGGTGTACGACTAACTGACTGTACGACCGATCCATCAATCGTACAATCAATTACTCAGCTTTGTATTACGGGGCACAGGTAAAGGAAGAAAATAATGTTCATCTTTTTTTTTAATGGCAGATGGGAAGCATGTCAAGATGAAATGTCTCATGAAATGATTCCTATTGAAATGCTGTCATATTAAAACAAAATATATGACAAGATATATGTTTGGACCAAACAGTCATGCCGCATATGAGATACCCCATGCATACATTTATGTGTGCATAGCATGTGATTCTCATCAATACTAATTATAGATTTCTTGATTCCAAAACATCGCAGTGTACTACAAATCAACCTATCTCGATTTTGTTCATGTCGTTTGTTTAGCAGTCTTTGCATCCCGTTGTAGACGAATCCGAATTATTGTGTAATAACAAAGAAGTCATCAATCTTTTTATCCAAATATTTATTCATACGACATTTTTTTCTATTTTGTTTCCATGTAGGGTAAAGGGCCTGCAATCATCTACAACGACTTGGCTATGCATTAAGTCCTCGAATGTTGGTAGTGGAATCTGACACACTTAAGCAACACGGGAAGCTTGTACGTCGTAATTACGTCACGTGTCATTACTGCACGTAAGGGGCGCCTTCCCAAAGTATTTCCCAGTGAAATCGGACGTATACAAACATAGGTCAGATCATGTTTGAAGCTCGGAAACGCTACTAAATTTAATACGCTTAATCCATAACGGTTATCCAAGATCAAGAACTCTAATTTTTTCAAGAACTCTACTTGCCTCCGACTGAAAACAAAATCATCGTCAAAATTATAATCCTTAAGCCTATATATAGCTTACATCTCCCAAATGATCTCGCCTGATATTCCTGCACGAAAACTTAGATCTTCAGACCAGCACCTCCTACAAAAACCTCAACAGCTCAACTCGAGTCCACTATTACATGGTATTGGGAGCAGCCGCCCCTTGCCTCTGGAATTATCTTCCGCCAGTCTTCAATATAACAAATATTGTAGTCCCCTTTCTTAAAACTTACGTTAAAGTTTACTTAAGTCTTTATATTTGTAGTTAGGTTGTACCCTATTTTATTCATGTATAAACAGATAAATGATATAAGAAGTCATGTATAATGTGCTTACTTTATAGAGAATAAGATTTATAGAAATACCTGAGTGAAATGTTAATTTATTTTATCATAAGAACACGTATTGATTATCTTAATGTAGTATATTTTCATTTTTGTTTCACATAGAAATAAGAAAAGTAAGTTAAGAATATGTACACAGTACTATGGCTACATTGTTAAGCGGATAAAGAGACTTCAAAATGTATATTGCGCAAATCACAAATTAATCTAACATATGTTAAGAAAGACCAATAAATTATCAAATTTAGATAATGGAAACAGAACAATCCATAACCAATGGAATATTATGTATGATATTATAATCAACAGAATATATCAATGTTTCGACCGTTATTTTGGTTTTAATACGATCAAAGGAAATAAATATCCATGTCAAATGTTCATTGGACAAATAAATGAATAAAAATGAAGTCAATTACAATTTATATGTGCTTTTTGGATATGAGGTTCACACGAAACCCACTTGCGTGTTGATTATATATGGGGGTGTTTCACAAAGCCCTTTTCCAATGACAAATAAGGTAAGGTTTAAGGTATGGTATTTATTCATCAACATATCGCAGCCAATGGCTGAATTGCATGCACGATTTACAGAGATTTGATTTAAAAAAATAAAAAACATCATATTTACAATTCGTTATTTAACAACAATTCAAAGACAAAAACCTCAATTAAACTCATAAAGGGGAGAAAGAAGTAAAGCAAAAATGTGGAGCGGGGAGATAAGGAGAGAAGGGAAGGAATGTTGAGGGAGAGGGAGTGGGGATAGAAGGGGAGAAGAGAAGGGAGTGTGAGGGAGAGAGAGAGAGAGAGAGAGAGAGGGAACGAGAGAGAGATAGAGAGAGAGAGAGAGAGAGGGTGAAAGAAGAACAAAGAGAAAGAGGAACACAATCACAGAGGTGGTATAATATAAAACAAATTGAAAAAGTAATTGAAAAAAAGTTATTTCATCCACGTATTAAGTACTTTAAAGGAATTGATTTATAAAAAGTATTTGTGAGGCAAGAGTAAATACATTTCCACAAACACAGAGCTGGTATAATATAAAACAAATTAAAAACTGTAATTGAAAAAAAGTTATTTCATCCAAGTAAGTGGGAATGCACTTCAGAGAAATTGATTTAAAAAAAGTAATTTTGAGGCAAGAGTAAATACATTTCCACATTTACAGGCAACATTCAAACATTAATCTTCAATTCACTATTTTGTGAAATCTAAAACTGTATGTTCAAATTTTCAGCATTAGAGTTCAACAGTTTGATAATTTTTGGCATTGCACTATTTTTGTAACGTTGTGTCAACAAAAATCGGTGAAAATCTGCTGATAACTAATCAGAAGCAAGGATTTCACTAGCTTATAACAAAAAATGTCATTTTTCACTGATCACAAGTCTGGTGAAACATCCCCAGGTGTCTGTGGCATGAAAGGTTGAAAGGTTGAGCGTTTGAAAGTTGAGCGGTTTGTTTTGTTTCTTAAACGGGCCCACCTTTAAACGGCCCCACCTGGGGCATGGGAGAAATGCAAATAAATGGCACAAAGATATATTTTGAGGACTAAGATATTGAAGAACAAAAAACATATATGTATCTTACCAAAGAAATATCTTTGGCAGCAAACAACACACAATACATTAAACGTGGAAAAAGCTTGCATTGCACGCAACATAATTATGCGTAATGAAGCCCCCAAATGCTGAGAGTGAATGCGTGGTCGACTATTTACGAGAATGCCGAAAATACTAGACGTTTTATTCTGGTAACATATGATACCATCGAAGCCCTTATATCCTGCTAAACGATATAAATAATTATGTCAATCATGTTAGTAGGGTACCGAAGTGATAACGCCATATTCGCTCGTCGTCCATGTTACTGGTTTTACACAGCAGAGGATGCGCATGAGGTTCATCGCGAAATCATGAAAGCAACGGGCTGGAGTTGGGGCTGGTGTGATTAGCAGACCATGTTTGAGTACAACATAATAATAATAATAACCTTTTAAAGTCCACTCAAAATTGTATTAAACCGAAAATGGAGATTCTTTTTGCCCAATTGATCGTGAGCCCGGCAGCCACTGAGCAGCGCCAGATCGACGTTGCTCTATCCCTTATTGTTGAACATTGTTTGGAATCAGCAAATTTGACTACTTAGCCAATATGACGTCACACTTCATTACTCTATATGCATCAAGTATTAATAAACTGGTTGACAGGGAGACAAACATATCGGTATTTTTAGATAGGTGATCTTTTATTCACAGGCTTAAAAAACAAACACTTTCCAGAGGTAACACAAATATTTTCTGTACAGTGCGTACACAAAGAAGTGTACACAACTTTGGTAGCTGCTAACTAAACATTGATAAACTATGTGACCTTGAATCATATTGCAATGTAAAGGGTATATACCCTGCCTAATAATACCATATTCATAAATGTGCTGCCATGGATGACTGAGCAGCAGGTTTGTCAGATTAGTATTGTCAAAATCCTCTTGTACTAAGTTTGGGCTGAAGCAATGAATGTGAATCAAGAGCCATCGTGTGTGTTTTATCTCATTCCAAAATAATTGCTCACTAATATTGACATTTAAGATAAGGTGTGAATATCAACTCAAACTCAAGAGAATGCTTATTTTATTTATTAAGTTAAGCAAAACATTTGATATTTTCTTTGGTATTATGATTGCAATCTTGAACTTATTCGCATCCCTTGTTTAGGATAACACTTCTCAGTGAGTGATATAAAATGGTTTAGGATAGTCCTTGATGATACGCTTTTTAGGAAAGTCTACTGTCAATTTCTTTGATACTTATCATCATATGTGTTCATTCTTAAATTTGGGTTTAGTATTACCTTTGACTTTTCATTCGCTATTCGAGATAAACACCTTTTGCTCCTCACGCGTGTAGAATGGGACAGTGGATATTTGAGCAGAGAAAACAGCTATCATGAGACAAGAAGTTAGTTATCCTATATGGTCTAAACAAGGGTCTGTGAAAGCCTAGATATAATAATGCACTGAAGCGCAGGGTATACTTTAACTTTTAAATGGATTGAAGACCAAATAAGCCCATGCATACAGGCTTAAACACATTTGTTCCATCAGCCCAAACTTGGTACAACGCGAGTTTGAAAATACTTGTAATGTTATAATTATGGTGCTTTTTGACAGGAACAAAACCATGAAATAGATTTCGAAGTCATATTCGCTTTTCCTTTGTATTTAGGAGCTACCAAAGTTGGGTTCACTTTTTATACACACTATATAGAAAGGTTGTATAGCTATCGCATATCTGTGATTCTGTTTGAATTGAAAACAAATCGATCAATTTTAAAGCTTTACCTTTACCTGTTGACAAAGTACTTGAAATGTGACATTTCAATTCCATCATGTTGCTACTATGATTGATTAAGTTTGAAGTTATTGTATCAGATTACATTGAATCGTAATATTTACAGAATGTTCCTGGATACAACTACGGGTTAATCAAATGTGACATACATCTTATTATTGCTATCATCCTGTCTACGTAGTGTCGAAATTTAGAATGCACCCTGTCAGTTTTCAATCAGCATCTACATCTAAATATGAAGATGACAGCAATATTGGTGGTTATCAATTTTTGCTATGCATTAAGTGCGTCACAAAATTAAGAAGGGGGAAATACTCCTTTCATATTTAGAAAGCAATTAAATTTGGTGATACATAAATCATGCAATATTAGCAAAACACATAGTTAATTTTCTTCATCATAATCTATGGCATTAAATGATATATTTTAGGTGATTTTTTCCATATTCTAATCATTGTTGAAAGTCTGTTAAGATATTTCGAGAGAAAAAAAAAATGAATAGCATATTTAATTTGTGACAACGATATAGCTACCATCAAACGAACATAATTGTCATCTTCAGTTAGTTTTATTTAGCATATAAGTTACTTATGTCTGAATCACTAGAATAAGATTTTGTCCTAGGGGAATTTATTCTCACAACATAATTGTCTTTTGACTATGTGTTTTAGCGATGTATCTAAATGAATTTTGATGCAATTCGCCATTTAGACTTTCCTGTAACTAATGTTCAAGCCGTAATGATGAGAAAACATAACCTTTCTATTTTAACTCTATAATGCATAGTCATTTGACTCTTTACACTACTATCGCACCCTGGATATATTCATTTGTCAAATTCTGTCAGCCCTCCCCATGCCAGTCAGCTCTACAATTTCAATGACAAGAGATTGATGGTATTGTAATTGATTTGGTTCATAATTTTCATTTAACCAAGGGTTTATTACTTTCGTAAGGTAGTGCTAATATGAGAAAAGTGTCGACGCATGTCCACTGTAAATAGCAAGTACTTGGTATCATAACGAGAGAGGTAGAACCTTGTTTATTTGCAGAATACACCCGGCAACAATCATAATAGTATGTACCACAGGAGGAAAATAGAATCGGACTGAATGATGATGGAGTGTTAGAAAGAGGTTAGGGGGGCCAAAATGGAGAAAGATAAATGGAAGATACAGACGAGAGAGAGAGAGAGAGAGAGAGAGATATAGAGAGAGAAATAATGAAAGAGAGAGTAAGAGCGAGAGAGAGACAGTAAGAGAGAGAGATAGAAAGAGAGAGAAAGAGAGAGAGAGTAAGGGAGAGATAGAGAGTAAGAGAGATAGAAAAGGAGAGAAAGAGGGAGAGAACGAGAGAGAGAGGGAGAGAGAGAGAGAGGAAGGGGAGGAAATACAATTGTATGCAATGAGAGTGTTAAGAGAGAGATATCGTAATAGAGTTTGGGAGGGAGAGAAAAGGAAAGACTGACAGATATCGATCACCAATACGGAAGCCTCTAATGTGATCTCGAAAATAGATGGACCGAAATAAACTTGGTAAAAGGTGTACCAGTTTCTTTATTATATTTAATATATATTCCATCGCATTCGCTTCTACCCTATCTATCTGACATGACTTACAAATACATCAGTCACACAACCAGAACGATCCCACACTGACTTCTAATCATGCTTACCAACAAGGACATCATTTCACGGAACCTCAAGTAC
>JAVYIG010007808.1:0-96885 GCA_035222895.1 Strongylocentrotus droebachiensis
CCCAGCAAAGACTTTGTTAATATATATTGATTGAGATGAGGACAGATAATGCCCCCTCCGCATCCCCAGACTCAATACTTGGCACGTTTGGCCGGTTATTTTCCCATTTATGTTTATACCTAACATTTCATCATTTCCACTCTTTGTACTTTCTCCCCGTGCATCCCCAATTTGATTTTTTACTGCAATCATTATATATCATCGTCTTCCTTCTACAGAATATTGAATCATCTTCGTCACTGTCTTGATCTAAAAGAAAATTACAACAAAACTCAAATATATGATTAATGTTGCCACGAAGAAATGTATCAGAGTATAATCGTGGTCATTGTTGGGAATGATGAACTTCCGCTTGAATTTCTTACCCTTCTGTAGGTTTAAAATTTAAAATCATATGTTCATAACTGATAAAATATGTATTATGTTCACGTGGACACGGGTGAAGTGCCGAACATTCAGGGGAGGATCCATATCCTTCCACCAAGGCGAGGTGATATAACTGCACCCTAAACAAAGAAAAATAACCATGATAATAGTTCAATAAAGCATATAACAAGGACACTTTAATCCCCAAGCTCATTGGCCAACATACTTACATCTGGCCTTCGATGACATGATAGCTATTTGCATTATAATAATTAAAAACAAATCTTAGGTAAAGGTACACTCTAAAAACTGAAATGTTAAATGTCAATTTAAAAGGGCCGAGGAGTGAACACCCCCTTTAAAATGTCAGACTGATACTTTTAACATGCTGGATTCAACCTTTATAATGTTGGATCCAGCATGTTTAAAGTGTTAATCTACCATTTTGAAAGAGTGGTCACTCCTCGGCCCTTTTAAATGGTGATTTAACATTTCAGTTTTTATAGTGTAGAATACACCTGAAAGTTAGGCTACAAATTTTCGTCACATCTCAATGAGCGATCGCCATCGGTTTTCTCGCCTTGCGCGGCATACCATTCTGCGACGCCATCAGATTCCACGTCACCGTTGGTTGCCGATTCTAAACGACTATCGCAATCTTGGCAATCTGAGATGCCTATCATTATAAGCTTGGTTCATACGAGAGTCCATAGTTTAACAGTTTATAGCTCGTGATCTTAAACTTCGAGTAGTTAAGGACCATGTGGACGCATTCATGGTTTTGAATATCTAAGTTATTATTACTCGACGTTATAAACCACGGAGCGATATTACGGTTAACGCCCTCACTACAGACAGTGAGGCTCTTACTCGAATTTATGTGACGTCGTTACTAGTAGTTCATTGTTTTAATCTTCGAGGTTTCGCAACATTAAATTGGAGGTGTTGTGGTCAAGGGGATACGCCTTCAGACTGTGGATCACATGGTTAGCGGTTCGAGTCCCGTTACGCACTAATTTTCTTTGAATGATGTGAGCGCCAAAATCGGTACTGTTACAGAACCAGGATAATATTGGAGCGCCCTGAGCACCGTAATTGCGTGGTGGATATGTGTGCTATAAAAAAAATCCAATGTTATTATTATTATTATTAAATTTCAAAACTAAGAACGTCCCGTGTAAACAGAGCTATTATGACTTATCCTTGTAATGTTTTCGTTCTCCTCATCATCGAGGGATATCATTGACATCTAGACCCAGTTGGCCAAGGTATTTCTCACTTCACGGGTCACTTCTCTTGCAAACGATGTTGAATCAGGCTCTCCGTTATGTACAATGTGTGCTACAAAAATGCATTTGATCCGGATCACCCCGGCCGCCCCCCATTCTGTCGTTGGGTTTTTGGCTGTCAGTTTACATAGAATGTAAGAAATTATCTTTACCCGCAGTCTGCTGAATCTTCAATCCGCCCCGTGCTGAAGCTTTTGTTCAACGTTGATTTAACAAAAATAATAAAGTCCGAGGTCTAAATTTCCTTTGTGAATTTAATATGATCCTATACCCAGGGTCGGGTTCGACTGAATTAGTACAATACATGCCTTAGACTAGAGTCCACACTAGACACGGTAATGATGGTCATAATAATAAAAAATATATCTGGTTTAACTAGGGTAGCACAATCGAGGAGGCGCGATAGCTCAGTCGGTAGAGCAGTGGTCTCGTAATCCGGCGACCCGGGTTCGGAACCAAGACGATGCGCTAGTGCCCTTTGGTAAGGCATTAATCCTCATTACCTTGTCTCTCGGAGAGGACCTAAAGCCGTCGGTCCTATGGTTGCTTACTAACAAGCATTACTGCTTTCTTAGCAGTCAGGTAATAAAAACCACCACTATACCACTACTGAATTTAAATACTGTTCTCCTTTAGGGCACTGCAACCAAATTATTACCCCTACATTTAGCACAGCTACCATGATAAAAGGCGCTCAAGATTCAAGTAATTTCTTCCTAGCGGGTACCCGTTTACTACACCTGGGTGGAGAGTGTTAAACGTAGATAGATACCTTGCCAAAGGACATTAGTCGGCGGCGGTCGGGACTCGAACCTCGAACCATGTGATTCACAATCCAGCAACGTATCCACTTGACCACTTGAATAAATGAATAAACCTTTGGGCAATATTCAAAAGCCCATGGCATAAACTATTCGAACCTGAAATGGTTAATTGTTACACTGAAGTATATTAAACAATCGTTGGTTAACATGTAATAAAAACTTTTAATTAATGCTGTTGTAAGTTGTTGTTCTTGTGTTATTTGTTTGTAGATTGAAAATGTTTGTTGCTATTTCTTCAGTCGCCCTTTTTCTTCTTTTTCTCACGTGTATAGATGTCGAAATGATTCGATGTTACTACGCATGTTGATATTAGTTTGAAGCCGTACATTTTTTTGTATGAAACCATTCCATGATTCCTTGAAATTCATTCGTGAGAATCGTGATTCTTTTATTTTCACCTTACCCTTCTTTTCTCTTTATTTTGGTAGAAGGTTTCTAACAGTGTTGACGTGGGTTTAATTAATCATAGAATATGTAAAAAAACGTAATAACAAACATCTTTTCTTCTTCTTTAATTATCATGAATATTAGCATCACGATTTGTGAAATGAAGTTTTTAAAAATGGTTTAAAAAGAACACCACAGGCACCGGAAATAAGGTAAAATAAATAATAATTACGACAAATCAGTCAATAACTGGTTACTGCGTTAAAAATGTGACTGACCGCCATCATATATCCACTACACAACAATACCTAACCATTCGATTTAATCAATAATCATCAATTCCCCCACACTAGACAAAGCATGTAATATTTCAAGTTTATCTACAATACAAATTCGTTATGACGTCAGTCATAGATTAGTAGGAGTTGCTGACCAAAAGCTGTACCTGTTTTTCTTGTTTGTTGCCTTCTCATGGTTACAATAACATTGACTGTCCCTAATCTCCTCTACGACTACATTTTTTCTTGACACACCCTTGCCAGGACCACCTCTGCTCCGAAGGAGTTGCCAATTGAGTGAGTGATTAATGAGAAAACACAAGGATCGGGCTGTCATCAGTACACAATATTTAGGGTCGAGCGTACGAGGCTGACCCGTCGTGCAACGCCGATGTCAGTTTACGGTAGAGACGAGGTAAACGAAACGCGCCGAACAATTTTCATGACGACAGAAGGAAACCGTACTTGACGGCTTATGATGTGGATTTGTGATGCATGACCCTACGTGTTATCAGTGTCTGTGATATGGTATAATATTGAAGCCCAAAAAAGTTGCGCTTCAATATGATCATGATGTGCCTCAAAAAAGTAAAACTCTTTGAGTGACCGGTTTTACCATACTCATTTCCCCCAATAGATTGTAGTGTGTTAAAAACCGTCAGGAAAACGAAAAATGAAATTTCGATTTACAATCATAAATATCGTGATAATCAGACAGGCGATCGGCTTGGAAAAGTCATGGGATTCCTGACTGACCTAAAGGTTTATAATTAGGATTGCAGCATGAGATAAATCCACGATTTTGTTTCAGAATCTGAAGCAATGTTACGGTCAAAAGGGAGTGATACATTTCTTCCTTATTCTTCATGATTGAACATCGAAAATGTGTATTCTACAGCCTTTACTAACTATTTGATATAACTTTTCTTTTTTTTAAATTCCAGGTGGGAGGGAGAGGCGTGGCCCCCAAATTCCCGGAAAACATACCCCCCCCCCCCCCCCCCCCCCCCCCCCTCTGGAATGCAGCCTGGGAGCTCTAGTAAATATTTTTTTTCTTCGAAAAGCCCAATTAATGTTTTGGAAGTCAGAAATGTCAAAATGATCATTTGTCTATCTCCTATATAACTTTTATCACCGATGCGGAACGCGAGACCTGCCATGAATGGCATATTACGCCTTCCAATACAAGACGATGCTCAGATTTGGAGGGGGTAACGTAGTATGCTATCCGTGACATGTAAGAAAGTTGGCCTTACATCCTGTCACAGTTTGTTAAGATTGATATATTCTGCTGTTTAATATTCAAAGCAATTTGTAGTGTTGGATTGATTGCCTTTAATAATAATAGGCATTTCTATAGCGCCGTCTATCTATAAATTCTATTCCGAGGCGCACGAATCATTACCCCGGCTTTAGCCTAGCTGCCATTACACCGCTCTAGCATTTCAAGGAATTAATTCCTGCCAGGTACCCATCTACCTCCCCTAGGTCGAGTGTGGCAAATGAAGATTAATGCCTTGCCAAAGGACATTAGTGCCGTGTCGGAATCGAACCACGACCTTTGAATTTCAAGTCGAGTGCTTAAACCACTCGACTACAACACTTTCCACATGTTACCTTCACTATAATCAATTATGACGATGGTTATGGTAACGATGATACAGGGGGTAGTGGCGATGGTGTTGTTAATGGTTATATCAGGAGATAGCGAGAGGATGAGAATAACGATGATGATGATGATGATGAGGCGCGATAGCTCAGTCGGTAGAGCAGTGGTCTCGTAATCCGGTGACCCGGGTTCGAAACCAAGACGATGCACTAATGCACTTTGGTAAGGCATTAATCCTCATAACCAGGCCCCTTAGAGAGGACCTAAAGCCGTCGGCCATCTGGTTGCTTACTTACATGCATTTATGCTTTCTTAGCAGTCAGGTAAAAAATAACCACCACCGCCATGATGATGGTGGTGGTGGTGGGGGTGGTGGTGGTGGTGGTGGTGGTGACGTTGCTGCTAATGATGACGTCATGCGTAGGGGGAGGTCTGGACCCCGTCGTATAGAGAGGAGGCACTAATTATTAATTTTTTTCCACAACCACGCAACTCTGAACTTAGATTGGAAAAAACAATACGTATTACTAACCCACGTAATGCGTGAATATTCAGGAAATGAAAATTAAGTCATGACTAAAAACACAAAAACAAACCATATGACGTTTGTATAGGCACGACACCTTGCCAGTCGGTTGATTGGATCTGACCTTAATTAAAGGCATCGTTTATCAATGTTTCCAGTTTCACAAATCTGAGATGCATGGCCCTACGTGTTATCAGTATTTGTGATGTGGAGCTTCAAAAAAGTAAAACAAATTGAGTGACCGATTTGTACTATAATCATATCCCCCAATAGACTGTTGATAAAAGAAAAGGGGGAGATGGACAAAGTTTTTATCAGCTATCGATTGTCTGTTGATTTTGAGTTGGGCTGGCGGTTTAACTTGTGTTTTATCTGGGGTATTTTGACGTACTGACCCTTCCTGGAAACCATCCACACTACGATAATTCGTTCGGTTTTGAGTCCGTCTGATTGGCGGTATGACGGGTATTATGACGTACTGACGCGTTCTTCACTATGACTATCCGACTATTCGGTCGATTTTGAGTCGGTCTTTTGACATCACTTGAATATTATGACGTACTGACACACGCTCTTGAACTATCCTCACTACGAGTATCCGGTCGGTTTTGAGACGGTTTGACAATATCACATGCGTATTCAAAATGACGTGTTGACAATATCTTGAAAGGATTCGCACCACGATTATCACGCTTATGCAGCTGAAAACCCGGTGATTAACCGGGTGACGAAGTCACAGTTAACGTCAAGTAAACATGATAAAAGTTTCACGCATGAACATGACGAATCAAGTTGTTTTTTGTTTTTGTTTTTTTGCAGGGTAGTGAGTTTGAAAATAACGAAAGAAAAAAAAATCAAAAACTGTAAATCTGCAACACATTCTATGACACATGCTCCGTCGTTAATTACTTTTCGGTTAAAATCGTAACAAATTCTTAACGCATTGCCTACTGCAACCTACATGTATAGCAATGAATGAATTTAGTAGTCAATGGCTTATTATCAAGATATTTATGATTGGCATTCGAAATTTCATAAACCGTTTTCTCAACGGTTTTTTTTTATAACACTACAATATATTGGAGAAAATGAGTATGGTAAACCGGTCACTCAAAGTTTTGAAGCACTTCATGATCATTTTGAAGCGCAATTTTTTTGTAGGGCTTTAATATTACACCATATCACAGACACTGATAGATAACACGTAGGGCCATGTATTAGATTTGTAAAACTGGAATCATTGTTAAACGATCAGAAGAGATTATATTATCGTCATGATCGTCACGCGATGAAGATGGCGATTTTCAGCATTTAAATGGCGTCATATCTTTGGAGGTGCAGTATAGAGGGAGAAAGATCGGGAGAGAACGAGAGAGAAAAGAGAGGATGGTATTGCCATGATGATACCCGTTAAACCAGGCGCACACTACACAATTCTCCTGCGATCATATTTTCGTAGAAAGGGCGGTTATACTACCTGTGGAAATCTAAACAACTTCCTAATATAAGTCCTGAATAATGATAATAGTATCAAAAACCGGAATGTTAGTGTATTTAACTCTCCTAGTCAGAATAAAAGCCAAATCGGCTTCAAATCGTGGACAATCGCAATACTGGTCTGATGTTGCTAAAATTGTGAATCGATTTTAATAGCGTGAAATCCCTTCAAATTTTAATTGTAGAAATCATGAATTTTCAGATCCTCGGTCATTCAGATTTTTATATGTTCAAATATTCATTTACAATGTTATACCAATTCCTCAAAAATCGGATTGTTGTCAGATCGTGTAGCGTACGCCAGGCTTAATTGAAGAAAACAACTGTTTAAAAAGAAAGAATTGTCGTCATCATCATGATCATGTGTGTGTGCGTGGGTGGGAGGGTGGAGAACGCATGGAATTCGTCAAGGCGACACTCTCTCCCGCTCTTCCTCTCTCTCCCTCTCTCCCACTCTCTCTCTCTCTCTCTCTCACCCTCTCTCTCTCTTTCTTTCTCTATCTCTCTCTCTCTTTCTCTATTATCCTTTCTCTCTCTTTCTCTCTCTGCCCACTCTCTCTCTCTCTCTCTCTCTCTCTCGCCCTCTTCGCCTCTCTCGGTGTCTTTTGTTTATCTTTTTATGCGCCATTCTCTCATAATTTCTGTCTATATTTTGTTCCCTTTTTTCTGCATCTCTGTACATGTATTCTTTTTTATGCATCGTTCATACTATCTCTTTATCCATTCTGCGTTTTTTTTTTTTTTTTTTTTCTCTGTAAAGCAATTTATTTTTCTCTGTACCGTGAATATGGACTCTCTCTCTCTCTCTCTCTTTCTCTTTTTTTTTGTTGTGTCATATATATTAGCCCTTAATTACATCTCATCAAGCAAACAATAACACAAAACCAATCTTCACGTAAACTGGAAACGTGAAGAAAACACAAGATCCCTTCAAAGCCATGAAAACGAATAATTTATCTCCCTATTGCATACACTCCAGCGAGCCTAAAACATGACTGTTTTGATTAATTTATTGCTTGATTTCTTATTTCTTTCAAGTTTGACAAATTTTAGCATTTATCAGAAAAACGAAAGACGAAAATCCTCCAAGGTTACCGATAGTTTCGCGCCCATCTGGTCCTCGATTTCCTAAAATCCCTGAAGTCGTTGCTTGACAAAATGCAATCATTCTTTAATCCACAATAACAAGGTATTCCATTTCAGGGGTGAGTCAGTATAGACGGTGTGATTCTCACCCAACCTTGAGTGGAATCGCGTCGCGCGCTCTGTCATAGGTCTCTGATTTAATGAAGGGTGCGAAAATGCGGGAGACTGGTAAGCTGTTAATTATTCCCTCCAAAACATTATCATCATCAGGTGCTATATTTACCGACGGTGAGTTGAAGCGGAATAAAAAGAGTGACTAAAAATAATTGTACTCCCTCCTTTTACACATTTTAGATGCGTCTATACGAGTTTACCTGTCTTTAAGACTGACTAAAGAACGGTTGGCGTATGTTTATAATACAATGGTACAATTCCAAAGCATGAGTTGTTACAATTTTAAAGTCATTTTTTTTAAATCGTTTTTCGAATTCTTACTTTCATTCCTGAAAAATTGTCTGAAGGATTACTACGAAAAGTAAATTTGATAGAACAATAATTATCTATGCACACTCAGAAATAAGGGTGCAATTGGGGTGCAGAGTTGCACCCACCTACGCGTATTTGGCTGAGGTTGCTGCTATTGTAGCAGAAGTGCACCCTTATTTCTTAGTGAGTGAATGATATTTATACAAATGGCGTCTTAACCATCATCGTCATCATAATTACCCTCCTCCCCCCTCCTCACATTTTTACCACAGTAGAACTGATTCTTCATTTTGTTCGTATTTTTATGTATATGAATTAGTAATAGTAGTAGTAGTAGAAGTAGAAGTAGTAGAAGTAGTAGAAGTATTAGAAGTATTAGAAGTAGTAGAAGTAGTAGAAGTAGTAGTAGTATTAGTAGTAGTAGTAGTAGTAGTAGTAGATGTAGAAGTAGTAGAAGTAGAGGTAGTAGAAGTAGTAGAAGTAGTAGTAGTAGTAGTAGTAGTAGTACAGTGAAATAGAACTAGTAGTAGAAGTAGTAGTAGTAGTAGTAGTATTAGTAGCAGTAGTAACATAGTAGCAGCAGCAGCAGTAATAGCAGTAGTCGTAGTAGTCGTAGTAGTCGTAGTAGTTGTAGTAGTCGTAGTAGTAGTAGTAGTAGTATCATTAGTAGTAGTAGTAGAAGTAGTAGTAGTAGTAGTATCATTAGTAGTAGTAGTAGTAGTTGTTGTAGGGTAGTCAGGAACCCCATGACTTTTACAAGCCGATCGCCTGTCTTATTATCAAGATATTTATGATTGGAAATCGAAATATAACAATTCGTTTTCTTAACGGTTTTTATAACACTACAGTCTTTTGCGGAAAATAAGTATGGTAAAACCGGTCACGCACATTTTAAAACTTTTTTTGAAGTACCTCATGATCATTTTGAAGAGCTTTTTTTTACGGGGGGGGGGCCTTCAATATTACACCATATCACAGACACTGATAACACGTAGGGCCATGCATCTCAGATTTGTAATACTGGAAACAATGCCTTTAACAAACAAAAAAAATGTGCTGAAATTGAATACATTGATGTAATATTTAGGGCTTGATACATTTTGATCTTTGAGAGAATTATCCAAAAATGAACGGAAACATCGAAATGCCTTTAATCTACTGATGATTAAGGTGTTTTACAGCTTCAGAATAATTGCCACATTATTATGAAGTAAAGATGGAAATGACGTTGTAAGGTTTCCGGCGGGAAAAAACAACAGACGATCAAAACACTTCAGATGACAGAAACGAACGTCAAGACGAACATTAACGGATATACGAAATATCCTGTTACGATTCAATCGAAACAGCGGAAGTAAGTGAGCGATAAAGGGATATTCAATGCCAATTAATGCATTTCAAACAAAACATTGTGCTTGTATAAAAACAAAAATGGCTGACATTTTAGTTGTACGGTAAAATAATTTGTTTTATAACGAAATATTGCAACCGTTATATTGTATTATTTCTTGTTTTCCCTTTCATGTTCATAACACTCTGGATTGGTTTTCCCTTTAAATTTTTTAAAAATTCAGTTCTAAAATGGAATCGAATTCGATTTCTGAGCAGAGGGCCCTTGTCCCGAGCAGTGTGGCATAAATATCGAGAACCGAGTTTAGAGACTCAGTTCGATTCATGAAAGTAATTCCCACCAACATGAAAGTGGGATTGTTGAATCAATTCGAAAAAAAGAAACACGCCGTGTTTCCAACTGTAGTTATTCAAGTACATCCCTCTGAACGGTTGACTAAAGAGACTTGTTGCGCAGGTGCAGTATCTTCAAGCCTCCCTCGACTATGTCCTGGGCTCGGCGAAGGATCGACGAAGCTTCTTTGGAACGCTTTGATTTGCATATATCACAAATCTACCCATCGTTTGATCAATATACTAGAGTATCTATTTGCTCATCCCACTACAACGGACACCGATCTGTAGATGCGTCGTGGATGTATTTGTTGATACCCTCAGTGGCAGATTCAGGACTGTTTACCCGAGATATCTTAATCTTTTTGTCCATTTATACATGCATCTTGTATCTGTTTATCTCAGTAGTTATGTACATGCGCAATAAGATTGATTTATATTTTCATATTCCACATATCATTCAAGCTTTTCACTAATTTTTGCATTGATTTGAGAGAAAAGTACAGAGCTTAATGAACAGATTGAGATGAAAAACAGACAAAGTAGAGAGTTGAAATAAATAAGTAAGAATTTAGTAAAAGGCTTTTCATGTGATTTAAATCTATTTAAAGTTAAGCCATCTGTCCATACCCCATTACATTAGTTGTCTACCTCAATTGTCTTTCCTTCCCTTTGCCTGTCAACCCCCGTCTTGTTCTTCTACTTCTTCATTCTTCTCCTCCACCTTCTCTTTCTATTCATCTTCTATATCTTCACCGTTTCCACTATCCACCTCTTTCCCCACACTCTCAAACACTCTTAAAGGTACTATGTCCCTTTTGCAGCCAACCTCAAATGCTGTAGAACTTTGCAGGAATTATGAATATGTCATGTATGTCCTATCTGTGAAATTTAAACGTTAGCAGTGTCCTCATATTCAAATTATGCAAGGAAACCCGTTTACTTGCTAGACTTCACTGTCAGACACTATTGAGTGTCTGACTGGCTTTTTTCTTCTTTGGTAATAACATACATGAAAAGAGTTGTAAAGGGTACATGAGCATTTGTCTACACCAATAACCCACTTCTTGTGATGGCCAAGATTAAATTGATCGAATCTTTGCGCAGCATAAAACGTATGACCATTCGGTACAATTGTCTGAAAATCAAGACTATTACTTTAGGGCTCTATAGCCCTAAAGTCGATTTGACAACTAATAGTCGTTATTTTCCAACTTGAAGACATTTTCAAGCCCCAACTTTTTTAGGGAAGTTCTAAATTAGTATTATCTTTCAAATGCAGTTGGAATTTAACTTTTTCATTTTGTTGGCCTGCAACTGGGACATAGTACCTTTAAAGGGGAAATCCACCCTGACATTAATTTGGTTTACATAGAAGGAGAAAAAAATGAGGGAAACACGTCAGAAGACAGTTATGATTTTTTTAAAGGTGCGATCAATCAAGCACAAATGGGCAACTCTGTGACGTATTTTGCGAGGTCCCCTCCCATTTGCCATGTACTGTACTAAAAAAAAGAACTTCAAAAGGTTATATGTTATACTTAAGAAATGTTTTCAATCATATTTTCACCCTAAATATAATTATTGCAAATATAAATTTGTATACAACCCCTGTATGCCGTCAACAGTAAATAAGATCTGTACAGAGCAAATTTGAGAGGATCTCACAAGATACGTCACAGTGTTGCCAACTTGTGTTTCAATGACGACAACTAATTTGTTTCTCTCATTTCGTCCTCCTTTTATCAACACAAAGTCAATGTCAGTGTGGACTTCCTCTTTAATTATCGCACAATAAGAGCAAGGAAGAGGGATCATAAGAGGGACTAAAATGGATCCGACCTGTGGCCGCTTGAATCAACAAAACCCCCAGACAAAATTGGAGCCAATTCCTGATTGGGTCACTCACTACGGGGAGCGCTCCGAATTCTGCGGTTCCAACGCGCACCCCAGAAACGAGAGAGATAAAGAAAAATCATTTGGGATGATTCAGACTGATAAGCTAGGTTTTTGTTTTAAATGGAACTGTAAAAACATGGACGATGAAGAAACATGTCAACGGTCCGGATTAAGTTTCCAGACCTTCAAGTTTATAAAGTTTTGTAGACATGACCCAGTTTCCCACCCCATGGCCTATTTTTGGAGGGCTAACTGCTGCGACGTTGTCCTCCCTCGCTCTGTCTCATGATCATAATTTCTTAAATGGGAAGATAGCCATTATTACGTGTAGCACTAGTAGTCCGGCAGCCAAATCCAGATTATTGGCCTAACCTTGTTTTAGGGTCTATAGTTTTTTTTTCAATGGATTATGATTGCCTAAACCTTCTATTTGAAGAATCCGATTGCTGACACTCTGTCAGCCTTGAGCAATTTAAGATATGTGACGTCATACAAAATGGCCGCCAAAGTACATGATTTTTCTCTAAAAATGTATAATAAATATATAATAGGGCTTTTTCTACAATTTTGGGCAGCCAAATGTCTGTATCTCTCTAGGACCATCACGAAAAATTGTTTCGTGATGTTGCACGGCCATAGATGACAAGCTAATTTGCATATTTTGAAATAGCGCCCTCTATAAATATATTAATTTTGCATAAAAATAGGTGTGCCAGCCAAATGCCAATTTCTTATTTCTCAATGGATTATGACTGCCTAAACCTTCTATTTGAAGAATCCGATTGCTGACACTCTGTCAGCCTTGAGCAATTTAAGATATGTGACGTCATACAAAATGGCCGCCAAAGTACATGATTTTTCTCTAAAAATGTATAATAAATATAAAACAAGGATTTTTCTACAATTTTGGGCTGCCAAATGTCTGTATCTCTCTAGGACCATCACTAAAAATTGTTTCGTGATGTTGCACGGCCATAGATGACAAGCTAATTTGCATATCTTGAAATAGCGCCCTCTATAAATATATTAATTTTGCATAAAAATAGGTGTGCCAGCCAAATGCCAATTTCTTAGATCTACGTGACGTTAAACACATATTATATGCTTCGTATGCATGAAATAATTACGATTGTGCTGCATTTATCTTAGAAGTGATTTTACGGTACATTATTGTTCCATTCATAGGCTTTATTTAGACCAGCATTGATCCAGCGTCAGTGAATGATGATAAAGCATTTGGCATCGGTACCAGACAGATGCATGCGTTTTAACAGAAATTACCTGGTGGATTCTATGACACAATTTCCAAGAAAGTCTACAACGGGTACCTGACAGAAATTGTCAGCCCAGACACCAACTGTAAACCAAAGTGTTTCTGGAGTTTCATAAACGGCAAGCGATGCGATGCTTCGGGGTTGGCTCCATTGAAATAATCTAATGGAATGACTTACTCAGATAGCCTCTCAAAGGCGAACATTCTAAGTAATCAGTTTTCATCCATCTTCAACTGCAATGAAGATATGACTAGTCTGAGAGACAAAGGACGAAGCCCCTACCCAACCATGGATCACATTACTATCTCGCCACCAGGTGTTCTGAAGATCCTGTCTGAGCTTGATGTTCATAAAGCCACTGGTCCTGACCAAATCCCAGCCAGACTTCTGACCACCAAACTGACACCTGTGTTCCCTCTATTCTTCCAAGCCTCCCTTAACCAGAGCGTGCATACCTGATAAATGGAAGATGGCTATATATATTGATCCCATCTTCAAGAAAGGTGACCGTAGCAAGCCAGAGAACTACAAAGCTGTCTCTCGGACGTCAGTAACCTGTGAAGTACTGGAGCACATCGTTCTTTGCAGCAACATGAACCACCTTGAAAGCCACAACATCTTGTCTGATGCACAACATGGCTTTCGAAAGAAGCGATCCTGCGTCTCACAGCTTGTCCTTGCTGTCCTGGACCTTGCAAAAGGCATCAATGTCAGAGACCAATTGGACATGACACTCCTTGGTTTCTCCAAATCATTTGACAAGGTTCCCCATGGAAGGCTAGCTGTTACACAAGCTCCAATTCTATGGAATCTGGGAACCCACACATGCTTGGTTTTCTGGCTTCCTGAGTTACAGGACCCAGCAGGTGTTACTGGAAGGACACATCTCCAACACCAGCCAAGTAACATCTGGCATCCCGCAAGGCAGCGTTATCGGCCAGATGCTGTTTCTCCTCTTCCTTAATGATCTGCCACCGTACCTCTCCCCAAACCCAACAGTCAGGCTCTTTGCTGACGATGGCATGCTATACAGCAACATCAAGACATAGGAAGACGCCTAACGTTTCCAAGAGGATCTTGACTCACTGCAACGCTGGGAGCGTGATTGGCTGATGGAATTCATCCCACATAAATGTCAGGTTCTACATGTCACCAATAAACGCAAATCCATCATCAAATTCACGGACTGACCCTAGATGACAAAAATATAGCAAAGTATCGAGGTGTTGAGTCACAGAAAAACCTCAGCTGGAACCCACATATCAACATTATCAGCAAATACTCCAACTCCACCCGTGCCTTTCTTCAAAGAAATATCCAACCATGTCCTAGAAAAGTTAAATAATTGTGCTACGATACTCGCCTTCAACCAATCATGGAGTATGCCATCATCATAATTATATGGGACCCTAACACTCAAACAATTAGCAATCATCAAGAAGCTTGAAATGGGTCAACGGCGCTATGTCCGCTCCTTCTGTAATGACAACTGCAGGACAAGCAAAGTAGAAGCCATCCTAAACCAGCTCAAGTGGCCAACATTACAGGAACGCAGGGTACAGGCTCAGGTGGTGATGATCTTTCGCATCAACAACCCGCTGAAAGACTTTCCACATACTTTCCTCACTCCATCAACATCCCTACACAGAGGGCATTCCAAGAAGATAATTGTTCCTTTTGCCTGAATGCTTGTCCAAAAGAGGAGCTTCTTCCCGGATATAATAAGACTCTGGAACTCCCTCCCTTTGAACACCGTCAATTGTACCTCTTTGTTAACAGCTTCAAGCAAGAGTTTCTTGCTGTGCAGCTCCTGCTATGACTAAACAGTCAAATCCTAGAGAGGCAGGTCCTGTTGCAGTTGCTGCAGACAAATTTCATGTGTGGATGTGCTGTTGAAGCCGTGACTAGCTGCCATCTTTGTTGCCTTTTCTCCTCCCACTGTTCTACTCTCTTCTGATCACTCCTCTGTATACATGTCTTCACAGCGCATCTCCATTTGGGGCAGTCTGAAGCATAGGCTTCCCATTTTGTAGGGTTGATTTCATTGGCCTCCATATCCCTCTTGCACACATCCATGAAGCGAAGGCCAGGTCTTCTAACAGTCCTGGTTCTGGTCGCTAACTTTCCCTACAAGATGTCTTTTGAAATGCGGCCGTCTTCCATATACGACTGACATGACCAAGCCATCTCAGCCGTCGTTGTGATAGAAGAGCGTAGATGGTCATCATCCCTCCTTTTTGAGGACATCCTTGTTTGGAATGTGGTCCTGCCATTTGATGCCTAGGATTCGCCTCAAGTAGCGGAAATGGAAAACATTCAAACGGCGCTCCTGACTTGCATACAGGGTTCACGACTCACTGCCATACAGGAGAGTGCTGAGCACATAGGCCTGGTAGATCTTCATTTTCGTGTTGGTGGTTTATAGTAAAGTGTTCTTCCAGGCCTGCTTTGAGTGTCTAGCAATATTGGTTGCTGCCTTGCCAATGTGAACGTTGAGCTCGAGATCAAGGGAGAGGTTGCTTAATACATGGAGCCGAGGTAGGTGAAGTTTTCAACCACTTGGAGGGTGTAGTTTAATTAACATTGGAGGATTCAAAAGTCTATGACACCAAGTTGATCTACTCTAGAGTAATAGGACTGCAGGCAAGTTGAAGATATGTCAATATCAAGAATATTTTGTCATGAAAGCTTTCACCAGGTCAAAGGCGAACTTGAAGAATTTGACAAAGGTTGACGTGTCACTTGAGCAACCTTGTACAGCATGTTTGATGGTTGTGCTCTACTCTGGATTAAAATCTGATGATCTTTGGTTGGTGTGCCACCAGGGTTTCTAGAAGTCATGACGAATCGAGAGTCATCCAAAAGAGTCTTCCCACCTCACTGCTTCCCTCCCAGAAACTACTGACAACAAACTACAGTTGATCGACATCATAATACCGGTATGCGTGATTCTGCAGAATGATGAGGTGTTCAGAAATAGGCAAAAGCACAAGCTGGTCATTACCGGTCAAGATGAGGTATCTGTTGAAGTGATACCAGGCAGCGATGTCATGCCAAGGGAAGGTCTTTCCATAACACATGAAGAAGCAGACAACATCATAGTACAGCAAGCGATTCAAATTGCTGCTAATGAGAAAAGGTATGTTAGGGTCCTGGCTGTTAGGGTTAGGGTCCATCATTATCTACATGAATAACTTAGAACGCCAATGATCATGGCGTCATCAAAGAGCGAACTGTTATTGACATTCCTGCCACTGTACACAAGTTAGAAAATATCATTCCATCGATGTTGGCAGGACATGCGTTGAGGGGATGCGACACTATTTGGGCATACTTTGGGATTGAAAAGGGTACATGCATTGCTGAAAGTGATGAAGCAGAAGATTTGACTCCCTTTGGACTCAGTTGGCAAGAGAGCTCATCTGCAAACATGTGTGTGGAAGCACGCCTTGCAGTCACGACACACGACCCACATCATTGGATCCTACAAAGTATGGCTATGCAAAAGAAGAGGAAACCAAATCCCTGATCCCTGTCACAGTACTTACAAAATTAATGTACAACTCGCACCGGACAACATATTAAGGTTAATACGGTGCACTTGTGCGAGTGGAAGCCTATGTAAATCATCACGGTGCCAATGCAACAAAGCAAAACTAGCATGCACAATTTTCTGTGGTTTTCGCGCCTCTGTCGAGTGTTATAACGATCAAACTAAAGCAGCAAATGATAGCCATTGGAAGGTAACCATGTTTGGTCATTTTGGGTGGATATTTTGCTTTATTAAACTCATAAATTCCTTTGTAAGAGAGGAACCTTTTCATGATAGGTTCATATAAAAGAATGTATTACCTCAAAATACAAATCAAATTTCGGAATGCTGTCACTGAAAACGGGCATTTATAACCATATGGTACCTCATATCTATGGGACAGAGAGCATGAAATTCTAGCTTGTTTTCTTCAAGTATTAAAGATAAAGACCAGTTATGGTCATGCGATTGCATTGTGAAAGAAACGTTGTGGAATCGATCAGAAAAGGTTGATCATCTAGCTTATAGGTATTGGTGTGTACTGCAAGGTTCTGGAATCATCAAAACGATTAGAAATTTGGCCCAGTCTTGGTAAAGTTACAAGCACTGTACACAGAAGGATGTATATGGGACTACGCGACACGTGCGCGATATCTATCAGGTCTAAATAGATATATTAATTTACCAAATATATCAATTAGTAGGCGGTTTCTCGGCAAAATTTGTATCATCACGTATTAGTCGAAACATATTCTTTCACATGATTGGTGATAAGAGCTTCCATTTCATTTTTTGAGAGGGGGGCGTTTCCAAAACTGATCTTTACCTTTAAAGTACAAAATAACAAAAAAATCACACCAAAATGTGGTGCACAATTTTTACTTATTGTATTCAGTGCGTCTGACTTATAAAAAATGTTAATTTCATGTTAGAAATTGGCATTTGGCCATCATTTAAAATTTGCAAGTTAACGTGTCTATAGAGGGCGCCAATCTGAATTATGCAAATTTATATGCCATTTTTTATCATACAACATCGTCAATTTTTATTTAGTGATGATCCTAGAAAAAAATCAAGATATTTGACTGACATTTAATGTAGCAAAATACTGTAAACAATTTTTTTATCATTAATTTTGGTAAAAAAAGGGTATTTTGGCGGCCATTTTGTGTGACGTCACATATCTCAAATTGCTCAAGGCTGACAGAGTGTCAGCAATCGGATTCTTCAAATTGATGGTCTAAGGAACTATAATCCAAAAAAAAAAAAACTATAGACCCTAAAACAAGGTATATCGTGATGGCTGCCGGACTATAGCCATTTTCAGCATTCTTTGTCTGTATCCTTACTGATTTGTCAGAGTCAGGATTTACCTAATTTAATTCATCTTTCCAAGCATTCGTTATTACGCCCTCATTTTGTTGTATATGTGAATACAAATCTATACTATACAACAATTCGATCTTCATCATCTTCCAACAGCTTGAGATACGACACTGATCCTCCAATTGAATACCTTCATTATATCTGCGAGTGTAAAATATTTAAAGGACTTAGTTTTACGTGCTTTCAATCTTAGAATAGAGATAGATATTGTTTTATTACTCAAAATGAATTTGCAAACCGAAATCGATTTGATAATGACTATTGCTTTTTGGTCGATTTATAAAATGATTATTTTTCGCAATAAGTATGGGTATGATAATAGATATTTGAGTTTGATTTACTTATTTAAGAGAGAAATGACTAACAGAATAGAAATAAACGAACATTTTGAAAGTACAAAATATGAATTTTCCTGCGAATTTGCTTAGTTATATTTGAATAAATAACTTGTGTATTATTGATGTTCCATTGAATTGCTAAATTGTAAGCAAAATTATGTTACTGTTTGAATATTGAATAAACACCTCTAAGAGGCAAAGAGAAAAAAAATATATATATCTGCGAGTGTATGTTTATTTGAGTTTTATTAGTGCTTGCATTCAGTGTTGAGTTGTAGCAAATTATCCATAAAAAAAATCTTTTCATCCACGTCTGCAAAATATGTTGAACAGAACCACACAATATACTCTCACACATTTATTCCCTGGCTCTTTGTAGCTTATTGATAGGCTAGCGAAAATGTTTTTATAGTATACATATCATTATTTTGAGACAAAACAAAAAACAAACATTTTTTTTAGATTTTCCAGATTACCCTAGATTACTTCATTCTTGTTAATTTTTTTAAATTATCATTAACCATACAGGAAATGCATAGATGATAAACTGTCAGGTACATGTTATACGCTTTTCAACATTGTTGACTTATCATAACTAAAGCATATCATTTTACAAATCATTGAACTAATGATGCGAAGGAAGATAGAAATTAGAAAACGACAGGATTTGTTTATAATCATGATAACCGCTAAGCAATAAAGATGAACGAGCATCGTGTTGATATTTTCCCAATGGACTTCGACTCTTCAGTAGCAGTTTATTGCACAAACTGGAAAGTTTTCTTTTCATAGTATTTTTTAATTATTGTGTTAGAATGAATAATTTATGGAAAAGCTAGTGACCAAGTAAAGATGTACTAAGTAACATTGCAAAAGCCACACGGAGACGAATAAGATATATGTATCTGAAAGATATGTATCATCTTCATTTAAAAAACGTAAATTTTAATGTAAGAACGTTACAACATTACTTTTGATCAATTCGTTCGTGTGCCTCTATTGAAGTATAGCAATTAGACAATTAACTGGGCCACCGCCAAGGGTATTTAATTATCTTTTATTGTTTTCTTTAAATTTCTTAATTACTTTATTATTATCATCCTTTTTAATACAAATATTGATTTCTGTTTCTATTTATACCGGTAAACTGTCTGAGATATTAAAGACATCAATTTCCCTGGTCAAAACGTCACAGGGTCTCATGAAGATGGGGGATAGAGAAAATACAGCCGTTATGGGTCTCAAAATGAGACAAAGCGAACATTACATAGTAATGTTTAACATAACATATGATGAGCAATGCGTATGAAACATTGAGGATTTAAACAACCTTTCTTGTTTTCTTTGACAAATCATTACTGCCAGTGAGTAAGAGGCACACGCCTGAAATCCCTGCATCAAAATGGGAGCCGGGGATAATGCTAGCAAGGGATCCATATGCATTACTATGCCGACAATATTCGGCAGCAACTCGGCTGCCGAGATTCGGCCGAATGGCGGATATAAATTCGAGTTCTTAACGCTCCCATGAATAATTCAGCCTCGATTTCTGGTTTGTTTCACCCTTTTTGATAGAAGATGGTGGGATTAAGTGCGACTTTTTAATGAATAGTTATCCAGGAGGCGACTAGCCTTGGAATCAGACCTTAGATGTTGGTGATGACATCGCCGACGTGAGGGTGACGAGTGGGGTATCTTAACGCCGCCTGACGTTCGTCCTGCGCAAACACTGCGCGGTAACTGCTCCCCGATCATTGAACAAGATAGGATCTGATGGGGTCTGATATGAAAGGATAACACTTGTATTATCCATTTCCATGCATTTACAAACCGACTTACTGCAGCATTTGTGTCTTTCTCTCCTTGACATCGGGCTCACAGCCTAATTACTGAAAGGCGGCGGCGGTGCCGAAATTGTGGGGTCGCGAGGATTCGCGCGCCGAGCGTTTAGTCCATGGCCACAAAAGGCGTTAGTTGGAGTCGGTAGGAGTCGTCGTTGGCTGGAGCTTTGCAACTGTTCCTACTTGTATTCATCGCTGACATTTGATGGATGTGTAGCCGAGTTTCTCCCTTTGACGAGCTTAAGAAACGCCAAGAAACGCGGGGGTGATACGCCAAAATCTTCCCTTCTCTTCCCAGTTGCCAAAATGTGCAATTAAAAAATGTATGAACGTAAATTCATCAGACGCTTCGAGCGTCTGCTCCAAAGGCAACAGCCAAACCTCCTAATCTTGTGCCAGAGTGATAGAATACCTGGATTTTGCCGCGACGTGATGCCCCTGATTTGGTAGCAAATCTCGCATTTGTTAAGCTGGAGGGGTTACCATCAAGGCAAAACTAACTGTTTGATCAAATTCATAGATCAGACAGCTACGGGAAAAATATTGATGTATTCAAATAGTCGTGTTGTAATTTCAACGTTTGGCTTACGACTGAATCTTCCATGCATAGTGATTAAGCTTTATGGAGGCCAATCTTCGAATATCTGTTTTTCCTTTCTTTTGTTAAGCCTCTTCTAATGTATCTTACTCGTCATCCTCTCTGCAGCTCAGTACCAAAAAGGGGGCACAGAACATAGCGCATTTCGAGGTATTTGTCTTCTTAAAATTCAAATGCGTTTTGCGCTTGTACTTTGAGAGACGCTGCGAATTTTTCCATCGGTAAAAAAAAATGCACCTGCAAATGAGCTATCGAGACATTGTGTATTCTAACGTCACCCCATTTTGATTTAACATGATTATACTATGTTAAAGTTAGTTTTGTCATGTTAAAGGGGTTATTAAAACAATAAATGTGTAATGCAGTTTCGTCACTCCTTCGATATATCGAGAACGACTGAAATCCCATCGGAATTGTAATATAAACTCATTACGTATTTTGAAATAGATGTCAATGAGTAATACTCAATTTCATTACGTGTAGCTGTCAGTTCACTAATTATTCATAGGAAATAAATTTAAAGCAAATAAAAGTTGATCAGTAAATCCAGGTTGAATACAATCAATACAATGATTTGTATTTCATTTTCTCTTTTGGTGTCATATTTCTAGACGTTTGTCAATATTGTTCCGAATGGCTTGGTCTCTAGCCTTTCGCATCTAAACATTTCCCCGTCATTCACTACTCTCCCGGTAACCATGAAAACTTTAAAATAATTTTGGATGAAACATTATGGTCAGTATGTGTCTGGCCAACCAATATGCAATTACAGGCCAAACTAAGACTATTTTTCTTTCTCTCAGGTTTTGATACGATGTTATCGTGGTTGGGCAAAACGCTACCCAAGTTGGGCAGTAAATATTCCAAATCTTCGTAACCTGTTGGAAATTCTTACCCCACACTACCTACAATGTACCCAATGAACAAACAGAAGATGACGAAAGTACGGTCAAATAAACGTGTACACAAATAATTATACTTAATAGACGTTCAGTTTCGTAAACAAATGAACACCGGTGGTCGTAGTTATTTCACCTGACTGCTAAGAAAGCATAAATGCTTGTAAGTAAGCAACCAGACGGCCGACGGCTTTAAGTCCTCTCCAAGGGGCCTGGTAATGAGGAAAAATGCCTTACCAAAGGGCACTAGCGCATCGACTTGGTTTCGAACCCTGGTCACCGGATTACGAGACCACTGCTCTACCGACTGAACTATCGCGCCTCCTATCATACATGAACAACAGCAATAACAAATATGAAGACTGCGAACCGGCAGATCACAATTTGCAATAATAAACCCCTAAACAATTGACAATACATAACTATTTTCCTCTATGACTGGGACTGATTCCATGCATTTATGGTCGGCTCATACATGTCCAAATGATTGTCATGGCTAATAGCAGCAACGGACATTTTAAGCTTATTTTTAAATTATATCTTAACCCATATCAAAGCGAATCAAAAGTCAATTATTTGTATCGACTCCTTAATATGTTCGTTGATTTCAAAATGAGACAGACACGACATGATATAAAGAGTTTACAAAGAAATTTAGAAAACATTCATCGTAAAAGGAAATGCATCAAATGAATAATATTGTGATATTAATAAGGCACATGCCTAAACGATAGGAATTGCATTATATAAAGACTCACAAACCTACTAATGTGAAAGGAAATATCGTTTATGAAAAAACATACATATGAAATTATGATGTAGAATTGGATTCTGCAACACAACTGAACTCTTTGGGTAAATTGAAATGGGCTGTACCAAATTCCGAAAACCCTTCACAATAGAGAATGAAGAATAATAATATAATAGATAGAGATGACGAGAGGGAGAGAGAGATGTAATGATGTGAAAATCTATTCCAAATCATGACACCTTCTAATGGTAGGCCACGGAAGAGGGATAAATATCGAGAGATAAAGAGGGTTTGCATAAGGAAATTAATTATTTATCTCAAAACAGTTACTTGAAAAGAGGGAGGTAAAGAGATAGAAAGAGAGAGAGAGAGAGACGGAGGGAGAGAGAGAGGGAGAGAGAGAGGGAGAGAGAGAGGGGGAGAGAGAGAGAGAGAGGGAGAGAGAGAGAGAGAGAGAGAGAGAGGGGGGAGGGGGATACTAAGGGGGAGGATATAAAATTGAAACACTTGTCTATCATTCCAATCGGTTTAAACCCGTTACTAATGCAGATCTCAAGTGGCTTTTTATGACCGCACTGTTATTTGTTTATCATAACAACTACCCACGTATTAAAAAGCCCGTTCAGTCATTAGAGGTGCAGTTTAAATGCTTTCTTTACAAGCCTCTTGTTTGATCCGTATTTAATCAATTTGTTCTCACTTTAGGATGCCGTCCTAACAGTTTGTCAAACACTTCACATCCAGCTTCCAGCCGCGCGGAACACAGCGACAAACTTATTGCGTGTTGTCTTCACTGTTTGGTATTATCCGATTCGTGTTCCGACGCAGCCCTACCCGCAATGCGCACTGCTATGAGAAAGGCACGGAAGAGGCGGAATCGCGGTGAACAGATTTTGAGGCTACGCGTAAATATCTCGATAGTGGGGACGATACCCCTTTTGAACTTACACCACTCTATCAACCAATCGATCCTCTTCTGGCCTCTGACGTCATGCTTAATTACTCCCTAATGAGGTGATCACAAGCTGACATATTCCCTTCTATTGTTTTGCTCGATGACAAAACGGATTAGAAACTATATACAAGGCGATTTGGAAGCAATAGCTGTAGCAATCGGGAATGAAATAATAGACGGAGAAAAGTAGGAGGATGAGGAAAGACGCTGGACAACTTCGACAAGTGATGCTAAAAGTTCCATAATCGTCAATTTGAGAGAACTTTCTCCCTAAAGATCATGATAGCTTTATTAATATGAAAGTGACATAACATCGAACATTCGGAAAGCAATTTGTTATCCTTGATAGTTCTTTTTTACAATAAAACTAATGAATTTTATCGACTTTGCTCCGCTGACATATATGTTCAAACTATTCTTTAATGTTCAACCTGTTTGTGCAACTAGGAATCCATCTCATAGATGACACATCTCCTTTCTCCAGTACGGGTGATTTGTCTTTCTGTGCGGGTGATGGTGGTTGTGGTTTCTACGACTCTCTGCACGGTGGCTCATTTGCCATACGTGTGATTTTGCATAAAACAATGGGCCTGAAATTGACTGAAGGATTGTTTTGTGCAAAACAATGGATTTGCATTTTATTGTAATTTAAAGATCTTTATTGGCTTCATTACAACGATTTAAATACTGGTAGATATAGATTATTCCTGCAGTGGAAAAAGTTAAAAAAATCTTGAAGCCTTTGGTATATCTATCCTATGATAACACAATGTGACAAGAGGGGGGGGGGTATTATTTTGAGTGGCATTTAAATAGTTATTGATGCATGTCAATCAAGTTTGAGTATTGATAGGGCCCCGCCAGTAACAGTCCAGGCGGTGTAGAACATCGCTATTCTTGTATGGCTTCGTATTTGCCTGCACCATGTCGTAACTGATGGAAATCTAAACAAGTAAATTCATCCAGTGTACTTCCTGTATCATCACAAAGAATCGAAGAAAGAAAAATAGACATTCCAGATCGATGCCTGACTACTTAAAGGTGGGTTTTGATTATTATTATTAATAATAATAATTATATAATAAATAGCAATTGAAATAAAGAATCCTTAATAGTTCACTTTTCACTATGATCGGTTTCGATTTTATTTCTTCAGATAATTATCATTATTTTATGTCTTCTTCTAGGCTCTTGTGATGAAATAAAATAAAATTTCATTTTGTTTAAATAACTCTTTGTATATTAGCGTGACGGAGGATTATCCAAATCCGAATGGAATTTATATATGTATGTATTTTTAAATAGCCAAGCCACGACGCATGGGTAAATTGACAACACTTATCACACTGTCCAACCAATACAGACGTGTATTTAACTTTGGAGTGCATTGTCTTCGTTGACAAAAAAAAAGAGAGAGATATGTATCGATTCCATAATGCTACGAACATTCCCGATTCGGTTCGGGCAAAGAAGTAAGCTCCGTTTCTACCCCTTCTCTAACTCATACGAAGCAAGAGACCGGCTTATAGTGGCACAGATGTGGCGGTTTTAGAGACCTCTACTCGCCCATTGTTTCCCGCTGCTTGAAAAGCTTTTCTCAAGTGGGGTAATAGAATGGGATAAAGAGGTGCGAGGGAGAACGGACGGGACGGGATGACCGGAAATACCGCCTTTTAAATAGATAATACCGACTCACGTCGATCGATAGATGGAAATGAATTAGTGGTTAACCGCTATTCTTCAAAATGAGCTAAAGAGGCATGATAATGGCAATAGCAGAGGCAAGATGATAGTTATAATGGATAATTTGTTCCTTTATAATTATGTACGCAAGGAAGATTCTGTTGTGTAGCTTCTGGATTACTTTTTATTGGTTGTAATGAATAATGAATGACAACCGGGGATTTGGTCCTATTCAACATTTCCTTATAACAATGGCGTAATTAATATTGGTATAATTATACCAATTATCAAATACACATTTGGCATTATGATATTTGTTTTTATTAATTGCCCCTTGTCTGCATTGTTTTTCTGTATTATATCTTTCTTTTTATCTTCTCTGTTAAGCCCACTTCCATACAGCTATAATTTCTACAATTCTGGCAGAATTAAGTGAGTCATGATATTGTATTTAAACAAGTGGCTCAGATACTCATATTTATAATCATAAGCATTGTATAGGGCCCATTTATATGTAAATGTAAAATAAAAAGAGGGAAATGTAAGTTTGTGTCCGTTAAAGAGTCAGCGTGGGGAGGGGGGGGGGGACGAGGAAGAAAGGAGAAGAGGAACGAACAAGTGCGTATGTTAATTGAGTAATAGAGAAAGATAGACAGAGATAAAGAGAGACCGAGAGACCGAGAGAGAGAGAGAGAGAGAAAATATAATAACAAAATAGTCATACCAGCACATGGTTTTCATCTTTACCTGCTATGATATTTAAAAGAAAGACAAAAATTAATAAAATGGAAGCAGAATACTGATATTAAAAATAAAATATATAACAAAAACGCCCCGGACAACAGAGTGTTGGTAACCAATTTTCATTTGGACAATTTAATATTTACGGCCTTATTATTATTCAAATCTCTCTATTTTTTCAATCAGAGAAGGGTAGATAGACATTTTGAATATAATTATTTACTGCAAAATCCGACGTTGGATTAGAATGCTGATTGGAACGAAGGCTATTTACGTACAATGATGGAAATTTAAGTCACGAAACTGATGTATTGTATCAGTTAAAATCTAGACAAACATTTTGATTCTGCTACTGTACCATGCATCCGCAACCCACCCTGGAAAATTCGTCCCAATTCTGTGTTGGTTACCGTCATTTTTATTTCCTTATTGGATTATAGACGTGGAATGAGATAAGATGAAGAAGTAAATACAACAGTTGTATCGGTTTTGTATCCTCATAAAAAGAAAATCTATTTGCGTTTCATTGTACCTTTAGCACCTGCGCTATTGAAACGTGATTATTGGTCAGACGTAATAGCGTGTACCTACGGTTCGAAACGAATGAAAAATTAACACCGTTCCATTCTTCAAGGGGTACTTAGGGCTAAGAAAACTATTTTGCAGCCCCAACTAAACGGAGGAGAAAAGAAGATAAACAGAGTTCTTTTGAAGCGTTTAACTCGACTAGACATTTGTGTGGCAGGAACAAGTGCCTACTGTTATGCGGACCTTCCTTTCTTGTCCCTAACGTTTTATCGCTTTTATGCTTTTGGTTGATATAGCGGATGCTAAGCCGATTCGCACCTACGTAAATCGGCTTAAGGAGGGGTGTGAAGAGAAAGCGATCTACCAATAGGTGAACAATGGATTGACAAATCATCGTATTGATCTAACTCAAGTGGATGTCCTCGAAAAGTTTCCATTCTTCTTTTGATCCCCTGTTCTTTCAACCACCTCCTATTATTTCCTCCCTCTTATCTAAATTTTGTTACTTTTCAGGGAGAGAGTGTACGGAGGCCTGGCGATCGCTTATCGATGAGGGGTTTTCAATAATATTGTGGATTTGCTCCCAGGAGTGCCAATGAGTATGGTCTTGTTTGTGTTGCTACATCAGCCCTTCCTTCTTAATCGAACGTTTGCTTACTGCATCGCACCCCAATTGCCCCCATCCAGCCCCCCCCCCCCTCCTCCAACCCCTCTGACCATCATCTCCCAACAATAATTAACAAAACACAGGAAATACTATTCAAACCCTTGTCAAAATAACCACGTTTTGAGAGAAGCTTTTTATTGTTTCATGTAGCAGACCTCCCAATGTTTGTATGTATTAATGTGGGATCTTAACTCTGCCGGAGGGGGGTAATGTTCTTGTCTTCCGCCTACTGGTCAGGGGGCAGATACCATCAGTTTACCTGCATCTCGCTCACCTGTCGGACCATCATCTCCCATCATTAATTAACAAAACACAGGATATACTTTTGAAACCCTTGTCAAAATAACCACCTTTTGAGATAAAAAGAAACCTTTCATTGTTTAATGTAGCAGACCTCCCAATGTTTGTATGTATTAATGTGGGATCTTAACTCTGCTGGAGGGGGGTAATTTTCATGTATTCCGCCTACTGGTCAGGGGGGCAGATACCATCAGTTTACCTGCGTCGCGCTCACCTGTCCTCCTAACCAATAAGGCAGCCATTGATGCAAAGCAAAAGAAGGATTTGTTCGTTCATTTCAACGTTCAAGCTTCAAGATGAAACCGAATATATATTTTGAATATAGCAGATCACATGGAAGATGAACATAAAATATAAATAAATTTATAGTGGTTATTCAGTCAGAAAATGTTTATGGACCAAATGTGACTTGTGACCTGTACAAAAAAATGGCGTTAGATACAATTACTAAAATATTACTATGTTATATAAACTGGTTAACATTGTTATGCCGGGCACACAATGTCTTTCATTGGTTGCTTTGAATGTTGCCAGACGTTGAGATATTACAAGATACATTATTCTTGTAGAGAAGAGATATATTAAAAGCAAATGTTGAGCCTTCAAACATGTACGTTCAGTCATCTATCGGTATGATTGCTTGTGGACGATCGATCAGAATCTATTTGGGTTGTTATAAGGTTGAACAAGGAGAAAGGAACAACACATTTTGCCCTACATCATCTACTTCATTTTGTATCTTTTTAATTTCTCGAAAGTGGACTTGATGGCCCTTCGGCTCTCCGGATTGGGATATATTTCATCGTTCGTCTATTGGGGGCCAAAAGGACGTTAATGCCTTATCGTGTCCGGAGTTGACACCCTCTTGGTTCTCAACTGACGCAGTTATCATTTATATTGATTTATGACTGTCAGTATGGATGAACATATGACAATGATAACGCTTTAAGCATAATTAACACCTCGTAATTGATCGATGTAGAAGTCCCTGCCTGCATGCTATAAATTCATTACGCAATGGGGGCTTGAAGAGGGGATGGTGTCTGCCTTGTGGGGTGATAGCCGGTAGCGGGGTCTCACCTGCGGACCGGACCGTCTGGTCGCCGCCCGCCACTCAGGCTTTCCACTGAAGGCCATCTCACCTGTCAGGTAAATGGACTCTCAAGGCCCCCATCATCTCGTAAAAAAGGGGTAGTCTGACACCCCTAGACCACAAACTTGCACCGCTCCTACATTTCCAAGATTATTCTGGTATGCTAGTTCCCTTTAGTGACCAAAATATGCCCCCTCCCCCTCTCTCTAAACTATTATGTTGTAGATATGCCTGTCGTATCTATGCGACGTGAATTTGGGCAATAAACTATCAATTCAACATATAGGCCTACACAATTTGTCTGCTATATAAAGCAAGCAGTAGACCAAAGTTTTACGGAAAATGCTTAGTTGGACCAATATATGAAATACCTTAGGCAAAAGCTACATAAGGTAAACTGGGAGTGGGAGGAAATTCGACAGGAAAGTGGACAGAAGAAGGAATAAATTGTTGTATCTAAATATTGAAAATGAATTCAAACTAACGAACAAGTATACTAAAATAAATGTAATAACAAATAAATAGTTATAAAAGAAGAAATGTGTGTGTCGGCAATGAATATTCTCCCATTTTGAATTTATTCATAGCTTCATAATTTTCCAGTCGAATTGATGTCTCTCATCTAAATACTAAAGAACGCCGTTCAAGAATCTATGCAATTTGCTTTTATTTCATCATATATCATGAACCACGATTGCACAGACTTTCACAGTTGTTTATATCTCAACTTATTGTGATACCTGACACAATGTAACATTAAACGGTTTACTAAAATAGGTTAACTAAGGTTACATACAAGGCTCTTGGACATTTCTTGTGTCGGTTATTGTGTATTTTTGAAAGTGTTTTCCATTTACGTTACATTTACCCCCTTCCTCCCTCTCCACATTCCCCCTCTCTCTCTCTTCCCCTCTCTCTTTCATATAGGTCCTACCCTTTTTATAAATGAAAATGTAAAATAAGGTTAGCAAAAATACAGAGTTAAATCAATATCATAGGCTGCAATGAGAAATGAAATTAAGAGCCATGTAACATCAAGTTACTCGAGTGGGACTACGGGTGTGACATTCTACTTCAGGAAAGTTGATCATGGTTCTGAAAATCACGACTATTTTTTTGAACGGCGTAGTGGAAAGCTTTGCTCTATCAGCACATTCTTTCACCAGACCACATAGCACACCTGGTTACAACATCATGTTTTCTCTTTTAATAGCCATGTTTTCTTTACACGTCCACTTCATTTTGACCGAATGCTGGCATCGTATTAAAGAGATGGTTGAGTTCTGGGGAGAGGTGAACCAAGAAGTAACTTCTTGGGTGAACAAATAATATGTGAGCGTTATCATATTATGCAAGAGTAGAAAAACATCAGAGAAAAAAAATGTTCCCTGAAAGGCATGGCTCTTCAAATGCCTTCATATTTTAAATGTGACAAGTAATAGCTTAAAAATGAGGCCGTTATTTTTAGGCCACTTATTGGGTAGTCCCATATACATCTTTCTGTGTACAGTAATTGATACTTTACCAACAATGGGCCAAACTTCTGATCATTTTGATGATTCCAGAACCTTGCATTACGCACCAATACTTATATGCTAGTTAATCAACCTTTTCTGATCGATTCCACACCGCTTCTTTCAATCTCATGACCAGAAGTCAACTTTATCTTTATCTTTGAAGAGACAGATGCGTTATGTGAAAGGTGAACGATATTTTGAGAGCGTTCCCATGGTTATTAGTAGTATCATCATTAAGTTATTTGGGTGTTTATCAAAGCAAATTGTAAATAAATAAAATGAAAATTAATGCTCTTCAAAATTCCTCATATTTGAAATCTGACGAAAAATAATTAAGAAGTTTGGACCAAGCTTACATGTTTCGTATGCATGTCATCTCATATAAACAGCTTGTAAGATAGAGAAAGCTCTAGTAACATAGGTTCCATTTCCCATTCATAATAATTTATATTCAATGCAATGATTATTCGATTACCCACACCGTTGCTATTTGTTAAAGCGCGCCCTCCCTATCCAGTACGACAGCAATGTGACAGTCACGATTTTTCTCAATGAAACAAACGCGGCGCAATCACTGACACAAGTACGAGGTGATATTCTTAGAGTTAGGCAAACAAGTGGAAGGCCGTTAAACCTTTCCAGCTTCATTCGATTTATTTTAACTGCCAATTAAATGACGCTGTGTGCAGCATCCCCATTGCCCTATCGGGCAAATTGTTTGGTAGGCAAGTGTGGCCATATTAGAGTTAGGCAAAAATGTTTAACTCCAGTAAACGATTGACGAGACTTTTCACAAGTAGGCCTACATGTACATGTTAATTATTGTTTATGAATTAAAAGGTCTCATGGATATCTTTCCTGTATCTGAACTATCTGAAGCTGCCTTCATCTTTTCATCAATGACAGATTCCAAGTTTAGTTATTTTGAATATATTACTAAATAAATATTATAGTGATTATCAAAATAGAAATAGAAAATAAACTACAATATTTTTATTGTATTTATTCGTCTGGTCGCTTGATGGTAATAACAATGGTGAAGGAGAAGGAGATGAAGAAGGAGAATGATTATAAGAAGATGAAGATGATATTGAAGAAGAAGAAACAAAAGGGTAAAAAAGGGGAAAAGACCTCTCAATAGTAAACCCATTAAATAATGTGCAAGTAATATTGTTGGAGTTGCAAATTGAAGCTGGAAAAGTTTATCATTTATAAAAGAGACATGTAAAATAGAAAATTATATTGGGAGCCTACAATCTTTTCCAGTTTTGACTTGTATTTCGGACATAGCTCAATATAATGTACTAGCTTTATAATTTACCCCCTTATTTTTACTCAACATAAAATGATATTGATATGCAAATGGAAATTGTACACTTTTTCAACTTTACAAATTCCAAGGAGGAATTTATTACGTAACTTGCTAGAGTTAGTTTTAAGTTGTAGAACTTCCTCAAGTCACTGAATGACAATTTCTATATTAATGCTCTCGATGATTTATTCCCATAGAGTTAACTAATCAATGTTCTCATTCCATTCTCTTCATAATTACTCGTCCTTTTGCATCTTGTGTGAAAATTAAAAAATATGAATAATTTCAATGTGAAGAAAATTATATTATTGTTATTCCTTTTTAATGAAAATTGTTTCTAACTATGGTTTCATCGTGAAAAATTGTCTTTCTATCATGCCTATGTAAAGTATCATATCGAAGTGAAAGTGGTGACGAGTGCCCGTATTTGACCGTTTGAGGGCGCAATCATTGAAGAAGGGGGAGGAGAGAGAAGAAGAAGAAAAAGAGCTCGGCACCGTGTTAAAGTCTAAGGGAAGATCAACAGGGCACATAAGGTTGATCGTGTATATATACCAGTTGGCTTGATCTTGTGTGTACTCTACGGGACTGTCAACAAACCATCACAGAGGTAGCTTCGCCGGACATGAGGAAGAAAAAGGAAGAAGATGAAATAAATCTCCAAGTTCTATGGTTTCACATCCTTGGAGAGGATTCATCTCGTATCATTGGTCAATCCACGCGAGTGCTCTGATTCGCAGCTCGGCATTGTTTGCCATCTCCCGTCGCCTAATTATCGGGATAGGCGTTCACTACTAGCCTGTACGCTCATTGATATGTAAATGAAGCAGGAACGATCGACAAATGACAAGCGTTTGTGACCACGTGACACGGCGAACTCAAAACAAGACCAGAGTAGAGAGCTCACCGGTGACGAAGTATGAAGGTGCTGAGTCGGCCGCAAGGGTAGACATATAGAATCGCCGCTCGCTCCGGCTTCTTTACCTGATATTCGGTCAAGCCTATTGTACTCACCTGGCTCTGATCAACATCCGACTTTAGTTTATGGAGCTGCGTGGAGAGAAGCAACTCAGTTGAGCTTCACTCGCCGAGTTTTGGGGATAAACAGTGATCCTTTATACGACACTCGCAAATCGCATACCGCATCGGAGCTTGACTTCAGATATGATCGTGAACGCCACCGACCTGATGGAAGGGATAAACATCCGTCCTGGAAATGAGCAGCAGGGAAACTGTAGAAAGACCGAGCTGGTGGGGCACGAGATCGCCGCAGCTGCCGCGGACCTGCGTGACAAATACCTGCCCACCTCCACGGGCTTTGGTATCGATAGACTATGTGGTTCGGCTTCGGAAGACGCAGCAGGGTCCGAGCTCGGCGACATCGAGGTGGACATGACCCATGATCGCGAGTCACCGTCGGCTTGCTCGGCGGAATCGGAGAAGGACGATATCGACGTGAAAGGGGACGACTCGAAATCGGAAACAGCAGACGATAAGAAAAAGGCGATTTCGGTGAAACCTCCTTATTCGTACATTGCTCTCATCACGATGTCGATTTTGCAATCGCCGCAGAAAAGGCTAACTCTCAGTGGAATTTGTGAGTTTATCATGAATCGTTTTCCATATTACAGGGAAAAGTTCCCCGTGTGGCAGAATAGTATTAGGCATAACTTGTCGTTGAATGACTGTTTTGTGAAGATTCCTCGTGAGCCAGGCAACCCGGGAAAGGGCAACTACTGGACTCTAGACCCAGCAAGTGAGGACATGTTTGATAATGGTTCCTTTTTGAGAAGGAGAAAACGCTACAAGAGGCAGCAACCAGACTTTTTCAGGGAAGCGGGGCATTTCATGACGGGTCCATATCCTATGGGGCGACCAGCATACGGATATGCGATGGCAGGACTTCCCCACCATCCACACACATTACTGCCTTATCATTTAGTCTCTCCTCTCCCTCCACCCGTAGCCCTACCCCTCCCCGCCACCGCACACCAAGGCATGGATAATGGGGCTCTAAGCAGTCTACTAAGTGCTTCGCTAGCGGGCGCAAATTCATCGACAACTTCCCCGACCAGCCGGGCTACCTTCACCATCGACAGCCTGCTGAACGGGAGTACCGCTCCACCCTCCACGACCGTCACCTCCACTACCTGTGCGCCCCTATCAGTCTCTAGGGCTCCTCACATTCACCCGCACCCGAGTCTACTCGCCGCCATGAACCCACTCGCGCTGGGCCAATTTTCCACCGCAGGCGGGGGCTCGGCATTCTCAGCGCCAGTACCTTCCGCTCTCGAGCTTCTCAAATACAGGGAAGTCAGGGATTGTTTCCAATGTACGCGGCAACCCACCTCAACGTGTAACTGGCGCTAGCAGAGACAATAAAAACTTTGTAAAATAAGATTAAAAGAAATATGAATATTGCCCATATACAGGGTGACTGCTCGGCTGGGATGAAAGGAGAGGGACGCTCAGAGGCACAAAACACACAGCCAGGTATTCTCAGCAAAAAAATCAACGTGTATTCCAACATCTCCCGTGAAAAAAAGACCATCTACCTGACGGGACAAACCTGAAACGAGACATTTAGAAGAACGGAAAGACCTTTTGTTCAGTTTAATTCATGCAGGAAATTTTGTGAAGCGCAAAAGAAGTGTGTAAAAATATGTTGATAAAGTTGAAAAGGTGAGCTGTGCGGGCTTCAGTGATCCAGCGGAAATCGGTGATACCACACGCCGAACTCTGGCGGCCAGGGCCGCGGACTCACGCTACTAGGCGATCCGCTACTGTGAGTACAATGTAAGTTGCACTGCCTCGCTTTGACTTTTTCAATTGAAGGGTATTCCATAGATATGACGTTGTAGATTTGTATATATATTATTACGAACCAAAAAATACAAGGCATACATAGATGGGGGAGTATTCACTGCTCCTTTCTTTTACTAAAAAGAGTTATAAATGAGAAAGAGAGACAAAGTCAAGTGTGCTATCAAGGCTATAGGAGAATTTATGGGTCGAGAAAAAAGTAAATATAGTCACAATTTGAATATAATGATGCAGAAAAATGAATATGAATGTTGTGTTTTGTTGCTATGTGATCAAAGTAAATACAGATATTGGAGGGATTAGTGGTGTTTTTGTCAAACAAATAGGCCCACTACTTAACTATACGTATCATTATTAGGGTGGGGCGAATGCTATCGCAAATGACCATCGAATGATATTGGCTTTTGTAACAAACACGGGCAAGTTTGCAAGTGAAACTGAAAGAAAACCTTTTAAGTACTAAGGCTACCTGCAGTTTTATGTGTCATTATGTGAAATTGTATCTCAAGGAGAGAAAGAGAAATGGTCACCAGCAAATTGAAAAGGAACTCCCACTAAAACTCAGAGATAACTTATCATATGTCGTGGAAGAAACATCCTGTAATAAAACTGTAGTAATGTTCGCACTTTTAGAGGATTTCAAGAGTAAATAGATTTATATATTTTTTTCTCATTTGTGATAGAGCTTGTTCTGAGTCAATGTCTAAACTTGTGCTTTGAGTGTTTACACGCCAAATACGAGAGATAAAATTATGATAAAACTGAGATGAAGGATTGAAAATCACAACAAACCAAAGCGAAATTATTACCTAAAGTTCTTTTTCGGATGTCTGAAATTGTTTTTGGATTATTTCTCTCTTTAATTTCTTCCTTTCGATTCTATTTCGAATTCATATTTGGTTAACTTTCAGGCAAACTTTTGCCAAGGAATTCCCAAGAGTATTTTTGTCTTTAAATAATTCCCCTTTTTCATTTATAATTTGTATTGTCGAATAATAGTTTAATACAATATAACAGATGTAGGATGTATTAATCTGGTTTTATTTCTGGATATCTTGCCGTAGGAATAAACCGGGTAAATATATTTAAAAAAAAACTATTTCCATTAAATTGTTTTAAAATTCATTCCGAACCGTATTTGTTCACGATCTAGTTACCCTTCAATATCTGATCAATCAATTGACTTTCAAAAACCATTTAATTATAAAAGTTTGGTGTTTACAAACAAAATTGAGCTCTCTTAGCAAAAGTTTTCTATTTTCATGATCCCTTTCAAAACTGTTTAAAATGCGTGTAGGCGCTATTTTTAATTGTGTAATTCTTTGACGATCTATCTAAGACTAATTCTGTAATTCATTGAAGATCTATAAGACTAACTTAATGTATTATTAGTAATATTATTCTGTCTAACTTATTATGCCATATTTCCTTTAAAACACGCATGAGGTGGCAAGAGTAAAATTTGAGATGTTTAATTAGAGAAGTTGTTAAAGTCACAGAGAAGAGATAAAACTGGTTTCAATTTATAGTACAATCTCAAATAAAGGTCACCTAATTATTATCATTATTACTTGTTCCGGTTTTTAATCATTCGAATTCAAAATTCTTCTGAATAATTTATAAAATACATTTTGACATACAGGTGTATGCCCTATATTTTTTAAAATTAAACGTAGTCGTTTTTTTCCAAATATAAGTAGTTTAAATAAGTGTGAAAGGACACTTTATAATTGAATTTCCCCGATGAAAATATTGATAATTTAAGGTTGTTTCCGTCTATATTAGACGCTTTATATTTGTGTTTTTATGTTATATTGAACTGCGTAATACTTGTGTAACGGTCCTTCAGAAATCATATATTTCTTTGTCGTGTATGTCAGTTTGCCGCGGTGGTACTATAAGAGACAACATATAGAACAGCCGCGGCAACAAAATAATACAGTGCAATTTCATTTTTGTAGAAAAAAATGTTGAGGTTTATCATTATTATTATATCACCGCCTTGTCAATGGAGGGAATGGCCAGGTTGTTTTGCGAACAATAGACCAAAATTTGTACTTGGTAAAAAAAACAAAAATGTTTCGATGTGTCTTCTGTATTGCTTGTTGTCATGTCGGTTATGAAGAAAATGATCGCGAATGCTCTTATTACATCGCCTCTGGCTAGCGGAGTTATCTTCCCAAGACTTGAAACAATTAACGTGGACAATGTATTCTTTCCTATCACGACCTCACCATAATTGACCCGTGTTAACTTCGAAGATAAAAAGTAATGATTAGTGTAACCCCTCTTCAAATTTAATCATTATGATCTTGATACTTCGACACGATGCCCGGATATCGATCCTTGAAACACTTTGCCGAAGCATCTGTAAAACCCGACCGTGAAAATCGCGTTTTTGTCAATAATCATTCCTCGGTTTTTATATGTCTCTTTTGGTCGAACTGGGAGAAGTGAGTTTTACTTTTGCTATATACGAGTAGAAGGTGTGAAACTATATCTGTCTTTGAACTATTTTAAGAAGCACTTCAGCTCAATTCAATAATTCCAAATTTGGTTTTTATTTATGAACCATTACAACAACAAAAGCATAAACAAATGTACAAATATATTCCATGTACAACAGCAAAAGTAATGGCAAAAAATAGAAGGCCAACAAAAAGCAAAGGTTGCAATGGGTGCGATTCCCTTAGCAGGTACTTTAAAGGTATATAGTGAGTATAATCGTCGAAGAAAACAAATAGAAGAGACTCTTCAGAACATCGATAGAGTTTTTAATTACTTTTTAAAACTAATTTTATAATTCGTTTACAGATTTTAATCGTTCGAATTGAAATCATATTCTTTGATTATCTATATATTTATTTGATATAGACATGATGGACAGATATGTATTTTCCATCTCCACTTGTGGTATAATATGTATTGATAGGTCCGGGGGAGGGCTTTACAAGCTCCTTTGAGTGTTGTGCATTTGTTGTACTTTTGGAAGTGAGATATTCCCCCGTGGCATGCACAGGACAAGCCTCAAACATATATCGCTCCTCTTTCTTGAGAAGCTAAACCGGGTAAAGCAAGTTCCTATTGACATGAGAACTCGCTCCCTGTCTTCCAGAGGGAAAGTTCAAGCCAGTTCAAGCATGTCCCAGTCAAGTTTGCTTCATTTCTTCTGGCTTTCTATCCCGTCTTTTCTCACACTAGACTTTCCCTCTTCCGATATGCGTCATACATACAGCCGAGACACGTTTAGTACACAAAACGCCCGGGCTCGCTTGCTTGTTGCTCTTTTATTTTTAGCGCTCCCTGCCAGCGCGACACTCGAAATCGACTGGTCACCTAACTGATAAAGCTAAAAAGCTCACTTTACTTTTTGCATTTTTCTCCAACGCTTTTGTTGATATAAGTTTCAAGAAATTATCCAATTTCAGATACAATATTTAGTTATCACAAGTTTTGGGATGTTATCCTGCAGATAACCGTAACTGAATGCAACTGAAAATAAGTTTTTATAACTGTACCTAAATATCTTTGTTTATATTTTGAAGTTATTTCCGAATTCAAAATAACTTTTTGAAATCCCTTTAAAGCTTCATATCTGAGGCATCCTTTTATAATGTATGGTTAGACTAGTTTTATTTGGTTACTATCTGTTTTATAGGTCTTCATCGTTAAGTACTGTTAATAGGCTTCTTCTATTTCTGGAATAATCGTTTTATTTTAAGAACAGAAACCTCACATGAACATATACTATACAAATTTAGAGTTAACTTGATGAAAAATTAGAGACCATACAAAATATTTCCTCTTTTATACTCGAAAAAATTCTGTGATTTCTGTCAAAATTCTCTGGAAAGTGCATTTTGTAGATTGTAGGAGTTTTAGGGGAAAAATTACAGTGAGAAAGAGCATGTACTACACTAGCTACATGGAGGTGCTAACCCGTTTTATGAACTCAAACAAATGTAGAGTTAATTAGAAAAGAAATACCATACAAGATATTCTCTCTTTCGTTCTTGATTTTCGCCGACATATTTCTCCTTGAATATGCATAATTATCATTTGTGGAAAATTAACAAAAAATGATACAGATAATACAAGATTGGTATACCTTTTGATTATTCCTTGCATTTCAACCGTAAGAATCTATTATTTGCAAAGGTCCTAGTGGACAATTTGTGAAAGTGTTAGTCTGTTGGTATTTGGACGGTTAAATACTCTAATCGCTTAAATATATTGGCCATTACTTGAAATTTACAGATATTTCTCTTAATACCTAGATACAGTTTCATTGGAGCCGGAACTCGCTATAATAAACTTTTTAGTCGTCTTTTACATTTTCCTATGTGTAATACTCATGCACTCTCCCCCTTTAAAAAAAAAAATCTATTTCTCCTTTTTTCTATCTATATCTGTCATTCTTTCATTTGAAGAAAGAACCAATTATGGTGTAAGCTTTCTCTACGAAGCATATACGCTCAAAAATTATATTTTAAGTTGACCGTTTGGCATACCATTTTGGGAAACACGTCAAATTCTAAAGACGATTAATTTTTTGTTATTCCATTCTATAGATTGCACTTGATGCTACGTACAGTACAAGCAGGTAGCCATTATAACATTTCCGCTTTTTGTTTATATATTATGAAGGTTACGCATGTCATATTTTACAGATCATGTTTTTTTTTCATGGTGGAAGGGGTTATCGCTATACAGCCCTTGCGATCATTTACGCAAGCAACGGTCTTACATTTGTCAAAATCACTATTTTACAGATCGCGTTTTTTATCGTTGTTACAGGTTAGCACCGAAATCATTGCAATCTCCCGGTAAAGCAACAGGCTTAAGATTTTCATCATCACTTTTTTACAAATCATATCTTAAAAATATTATTATAGTGATAAGGAAGGGTTAGCGCTGTAGTCATTGCGAGCAAGGCAACAGGCTCCTTTTGTCGCATGTTTATATAGGTTCGTGATTTGACGAACCAAGGCCAAAGATGTGTCATTTTTTTTCTCTCAATCCATTCATAGCCCGGCTCTTCCTGAGCTGTGTTTCTTCTTTCCTTCGCCGAGAAGGAGAAGCGTTAGTTTTTGTAGAAACGTACCCTGGCCTCGTGTTTACAGTGTACATCAATAAGAGTCATCGATTTTCCGCCTGGCTTTGAAACTGGTATTCTATTTTTTTTTTATTGGTTTAGTTTCTATCAAGAAAGAGCTAAAAAGCCATCAGATATTTCGAAAAAACATAGATTTTGATAGTGTATTTCTTTTCGCTTTCCTTTTTGATATATATTTTTTAAATTTTCATCTACCGTCCACTTGCAGGTAGCGGACACATATCTGCATTTTCTCAATACTTAAAATACTAATGAAAGGGGTAAAATATTGAAAGACTAAATAAAAACATTGAAAGAAGTTTGACGAATAATGCTACATTCGTAGCTAATCGTCGTGTCCTATTAATTTAATCGCATAAATGTGGAGTTTGAATAAATAATGTATCTTTTGCAAAAATGAAACTGCCGAATTCTTAAAAATATATTTATTGATACAAAAACAATTGGTTAAGGGCAAGAAAAGAATTAAACATGTTTGAAAATGAAATACCTGCTACATGATAGTTCTTTCCCGGACTTGATAACAATTCTTATAACACAATTGAGTTTGAATTTCAAAAAGTAGTTAAAGATATCTAAACAATTTTTTTTCCTTTTTTTTCCCCCTCACATTTTGAATGGGCATTGTATCATGACAGTTAGCATATGACATATCACTTTTTTAGTCGTCACAGTTGGACCAATTAGCGTAAAAAGAACAATTTCCCAGAAAAGTAACTAAAATGAAATTTATGAATATAGACATATATTTGGAGTTTTTACATAGGTTTGATAAGCAGTGTTATGTTAGTATGTAAATTCACATAGGCCTATAGCTGGTGTTATATATACCAGTTATCATTGCAAAATTAATTCTTAATTATGATTGTTTAAGAACGAATGCAATACCCAATAACATTTGCATTCTATTTAATAGAAAAATAAATCGAATTAATAATAGGCATTATACACCAAATATCTGTTACTATTTGTTGTATTCGTTTGATAATTATTAAAATATAAAGTATGACTTTGATCTTGAATATTGAAAGAATATTTGAATAACAAAATATAGTTAATCGAAATCGAAAAGATTAAATTATTTTCAAAATTCTCATAATTATGAATCAGTTATATCATCGTGCATAATTATGATACCATAAAAATAGAAAATACTTACAATACGGATTGTATCAGTGGAAGCGGAACAAGAATTAAAATAAGGCTTTTATAAAACTGTCGATGGTATCGTCTATGTCTAATTGAAGAAAAATATAGCTAAATGCCTGAAATTCAAAATTTCAAATGATAAATTGATAACCAAATACCCTTTACATAGTTTTGAAGTATTAGTCATAAAAAGACAAAATGGGGGAAATGCTCAAATACAATACTTTTCTCATGATAACAGAGATATTTATATAGTTTTTGTGTTTTCAAATTTCACCATCAATTGTTATCCTCTCTTAATTGACGATTCTTAGAATTGTGTAATTCGTTTTATTCTTATATTTTTTTAAAGTTGAATTTAAAAAGACATTTAAAAGATGGGCTCTAGATACATGCCATTCTTTTGTTTGATAAGTGTTATTTGAATGATTAAGACACACCGATGACAATAGCCAGAATGCAAACGTTATCAATATTTATTGTTCCTCTATCAGTCAATATGACAATGCTCTGAGTAGTAGTATGTAGGCCGACGAATCTTTGATATCATTTATTCATGTGTCAAAGGCGGTGCGTGTCGGGTTTCCATCGTTCATTTTACAAGCTACCATACACATAGTTTACAGTACATGCTATTCCTGGTACATGCACATAGTAATGCTATTCCATAGTCGACTTAATAAAACATTTTCCCCGTCTACTAATTAACCATTAAGTGGCATGAATGCATCGATTAGCTTCAATTAACCTATTTCATTTGAGCAGCCTACCCTTATAGCCATGTTAGGGTAGATATATTCTTTTACTCCATTTAACCCCGAATGGCAACGTAGCAAAAAGGGGGAAGGGAGAGAAAACAGGGGGCAGGCGTGTAGATGTAAATTCACGCTTACGGGGTTGAAGCCTGCTTAATGATCTCGAGAACGGCATGAAATCGAAGAGGATGACTGGAACTGTTCATCTTGATTGAATAAACCGAGGACTTGGGGAATGTTTTACGCGAAAATTGCTTTTCCACCTTGGATTCTAATAGACAAACAGGCACAAGGGCCTAACATATACATGTTTACAAGAAGACAAACCCCCCTTTTTTGTGTGAAGGATATGTCATGACACATTTCACCCTCAATGGTAGAATGTTGAAACAAACAAGGGCAAGGGGTTATATAAAATCAGACAAGATACGGTGGTTCTATTTCCCCTCATAATCATCCACTGGCCATCGATCCCATTTTGAGGCAGGTCATGACACAAGTTAAAACCGTGGACTCGGCCTCTTTTCTTCTTCATTGCTTGGGAAAAGGAAAAAGGTAACGCAGCCTTCATATTCCCCTTGTGCTGACTGTATATATATATATATATATCAGTGGGAATCGAGAGACATGATCAAGGAGTAGGGTGTATCTACGAAAGGAAATGAATCGAAGCGACCGCGCGCGGTACCCTTTATTAAACCCTTGATATGAATAAAAGAAAGAGGAAAAAAAGCTGCTCAGATCAAAATGTTTATCGGCGGTTCTTGTTCACCCTTTATCCACCGATATGTAGGCCAAGAAAACATAACCTCGATATGCCAGACAAACAAATTTAATTTACTGTTCTATATACCGGTCGACCTAACTTGACGTAGCATGAGGAGAAAGGGTTAGAAAGCTCGAGCAGGGGAAAGTCACAATACACAGATGTATGCTTTTGCTTGCGATGCATGGCGCTCCCCCTGTTATCTTTAAACCGATGCGCTGTCCAGAAATAGGGTTTTTATTTTCCGCGTATACGCTGGAGGGAAGAAATAAGCCAATTTCTCATACGATAAGTAATGGCCCCCTTTTGATACATTGCCATTATCTATTCTCGTATTACCTACGTAAGACGGTTTTAAAAAGCAATACATGATGTTAAAATACATCGCCAACCTCGAGATTATGGTAAATCTGAATCATATTATTTAAAATAGTATATCGAATATATCATTTCCCGAAGAATGCAAAGTGTTGCCACCCCGAAAGGAATATTTTATTTTTCACACGACCAATCCCTACACCTTTGGTCGATCAAAAAAAAAACCAGCACCTTGCTTACTTTGAATTTCTCCTCCCCTTTTCAATAAATCCTTTCTACACCACTGTGCTATATGTATCAATATACAGTTTAACCCCCCACCCCCTGCCCATAAAATCCTTACTTCTTAAACGTTTTATGGACTTGCAAATACAAACAGCAAAATTAATGCCCTAGAATGAAATGATTCTAAAGTCTGGTTTCCTAGCTGTGAATGTCCTTCCATTCATTCATATACGTCGAGAGTCATGTGAAGCAAGAAAAGAGAAAAAACACAGCCACCCGTTTAATTCAAGAAAATAAGAGAGGAAAGGATAATCGAATTGATGTTGTAGGGTGACGTCACAATCACGTCGCGTTCTACATCTCGCCCCATTTCTTCTTTCAAATCGTAATGCAGCCATAACCAAACCCTGAAGAAGCCATTTATTACGGTAGATTGAGCTCGACTCGATTTTTTTCCTCGATAAAATGATAATATTTGGATAAGTCAGGGGTTCCTTTCCTGTTGGGGGATGTTACGACAATATAATAATTGACGATATACAGCGAATAGGTGTTTTCAATATTAGTTGATTGATTTATGGTGTCTGCGCTGTATCTGTTGAAATAATTAAAATGTATTGCAAGCCTGTCATATATTTGTGATATATATGACAAGACAACATCATAAACACTATTATAACAAATTATGTATACACTATATGATATACGAAATTAAACATGACTCATAATTCATAATGAATTTATCTGTGACAGCTTATCAAAACATGCTCTGTAATATTTACGTAGTACAGGTGCTTTAATCTTCACGAAATTAATGTAATTCCACATCAAACTAGAAATGAGTTTTTTTAAACGAGGTAAGATTATTCATAATGCCTTCATCTAATTGATTTTTCATTAACGACCAACGTTGTTAGGTTTGGAAGCTGTTAGCTTGTATTGACCCAAGCCTTGAGCATGACTATCATATTAAAACTAGAGCATAGTCATGCAGCATTTCGGACACATTCTCAGCACACAAAAAAGCACGTGTCTGTAATAAGCTTGGTGCAAGGACGATAGGTAGCCGTATATATGACTTAGAGAAATCCATATTATCGGCTGTGTATCGTCTAGATGTTGGATATAACGCCAACCGTGTTTGTTTTCGATTCATTGGGCATGTATTTGGCGCGCAAATCGACCGGTGTTGGGATAGATATATCAGCATTGTATCGCCTTAAGCTACTCCGCCATTTACACTTATATTGCTGGCCTAGTTCGTGTTATTTGGGGCAGCCGTTTTGTAGGTTGACAAGTCAGGTCTTTATTAAAGCAGAAACAAAAACGTAACCGGAAAAAGCGAAGTAAGCCGTGTTTATTTTCAGAGCTATCACATCATAATCGCTAGACGTATATTTTTTTCCTCATACCCCCTCTAGAATCCGCCGTTCCGCAGTGTTTTCATTCGACGCGTTTAGGGACAATTTTCTCTGCCCGCCGATACATAAACGATGAGACGAGAGGTCGACTTTCGGTTGGAAGGGTTGAATTGACAAGGAAACCTTTAGATTGAGATAAATTTCTAAAAACCGACATCTTCTCAACGATGTGAGGCTAGCCGCAAAGAGAACAGAGCGAAGCTGTCAAGTCGCGTTATTAAGCTATCCCACGCTAGATTGTACTATATTGCATCTCCTGCCCTCTTCCTTTTACTCCTCAACCCTACTCCTCTCTTTACTTCCCCCACTTTCATCTTGTCCTCCGGGTCTTTCCGTCTAATTGTCCTCCCAATCAAAACGTTTTTCTTTGCAATCGAGGCGAGGTGATAAGAGCAACGGCGATAGAAAGGAAACAAAATAGGATAAAAGTCTTGGAGTGGAGAATGAGATTATGATGGCGTGTCGAGTCGAGTCAGAGCAGGAGAGACGAAGCGAGTGAGTGTGTGGAGGAGGAGGAGTGCACCTGGGAAGATGTGACGCCAGGAGACTATGGGTGGAAAGGCATAAGGGGGAGGGAAAGAGGGTGAAATCAAGGTGAGGGTAAAAGAGAGGGAGGGAGAAAGAGAGAGAGAAGGGGAGAGATAGACACACAGAGATTGGTAAATATCGGGTGACGAAGTATAATATTGAGGAAAAAAACAAAGCGACACAAAATTATAACAGAGAGCGAAAGAGAGAGAGAGAGAGAGAGAGAGAGTGTGTGTGTGTGTGTGTGTGTGCGTGTGTGTGTATGTGTGTGATATAGAGATAGGGATACAAGTGGTGATGGTACACACAGCACACAGCCTGAAATAGATAGAGAGAGATAGATAGGAAGGATGACGCAAAGAGGTTAACATAATTTGGTGATTTATAGATTGACCGAAATATTGTGAATGGCAAAGAGAGAGAGAGAGAGAGAGAGAGAGAGAGAGCAGGAAAGCGAGGGAAGAGGGATGGTTCAAAATATATAGTATGCGGTTTCAGAACGAACGGTAAATCAAGGAAAACAGTTAGTGATTGATCATGAAGTAATCATTAGTGATTAAGAAAATATGGATTAAAGGTTCAAACAGTGTTTAGATGATAAAAACGAATGTGATTAATCACATTTTCTCTTGTAATTTACAATATCAATTATTCTATTAAACCGGAATAATTGCCTCTGGAACTTTTCAGATTATCAGTTAGAACTCAAATGCAGCTCAACGGCTGAAATATTATCCGATTGACGAAAAAGCGTTTGAAGAAAGGTACATGTATAAGTAACCAACATCAAATTCAATATTGAAAATCGTTCTTTATAACATGTTTAAATTCAAAATTTGTTGCTTGAAACATAAATTATTGAAATAATATGATACTTAAATCATTTCCGGCAAACTGAATAATAATTGTCCAAAACAATATGTAAAAAAAAAGATATTTGTCAGAGCCAGAAAGGAACTCTGTGTGTAAGTAATGCCATTCTGGAAGCAAACAGAATATGAATGAAATGGTATGGTGGTGTGAATATGCGAAAGTGTTTACTTCAAGAACGGGACCGGTCAGCTGATGTGATCTGACCACACGGGGAGTGATTCAGAGGAATTTTGGCTGTAGTCGATGACCAGGAAGGAGTACCCATGTTCGTCGACGACGTCGTACTTTACAACATGATCACGACAACGCGAGGCATGTGGAAACAAACGGATAAGCCTATCGGTAAGTGTCTTATTTTTTTTACAATGTTGATATACAAAAAAGTGTATAGCAATTTTTGCATGAGGAGTGTTTTTCTCGCTTATACTTATCAGGTTATTTTCTAATCCGAATCATATTATTTACTTTGCATTGACACTGCTTTAAGCATTTCATCTACACTATTGCTAATAAATAGTAAGTTGGAAATATTTTTTCTTACCTCTTTTCTTGAAATTATTGTGACAATATTGCTTAACCTTGATAGAAAAAGTTTTAATCTTCTCAGAACATTGACCAATGAAAGTCTATGACTCTTTAAATTGATGAATAAGTGCTAAGAATATATACATTTTACATATCAAGAATAAATGATATCCTGGCAATCACTTCGTGAAATGAGGTAACAAAAAATGATTCTCACTTCATGGGCAACAGTCTACTTTTATGATTATCATAATTATTCAAACCCTACTTATATACATGTCTTATTGAAATATATTAATGTTCCGTGTGTATAGTCAGTTGGATGTCATTATTATGATTATTTTCTCCCCGATGCCTTCCATTTTTGTTTGAATGATTTTATTGATAATATTTTTACATTCGGTATCATTCAGATGGTCATTTCACACAGAATAATATATCCTCATTTTCATTCGTTCTACAATTGATTCTTTATTCTCAATGTGATAATTCCATCATTGTTAAATTGTGAAAAGCGTATAAATGCTTAAAAAGTTTGAGTTCTTGGAACATCGAGACAGTAAACATATTGATTCATTAAAATTGGAGTCTTTGAGAATAAAAGATGATTATTTTAAAGTTAGACAACTCTGAACCTTGAACTAAACAAAAAGTGAGACCTTGATATTTTTTTTCTTCAAAAATATTTATTTTTTCACGGAACGGCAATTACGTTTCAATTAAGATATTTAATCCATATGATCAATTCAAGGTGTTTTTCCTCCTGGTAAATTAGGTAAACATACAACGTACTTTGAACTAATTTAGGTCCAAAAAAGGGAAAAGTAGTTCAAATATAACGTGAATGAATATGCTTTTGAATACACCCCCCGATTTTGTATTGGCTTGGGTCCCTCTGCATATCTTCCCTTGCTCATATTTGACATCGATCGAAAGTAGTAATGTATACATTTAATCAGAGGAAACCAACTTATTTATTTATTTATCTTAGCTCCAGAGGTTAACATATCAAATGACACGAGATTGGTATATTTTCTTTTTTTCCCCTCTAAAATAAACCAATACAATCCGATTCAAATATTACATGGAATATCTCAGTTGTAAATATCCCACGAGGAAAACAGAAAGATCAAATACCTGAAACGTATTTCTCTAAATCATACCAACCAAATTTCATTGATACTCTTCATGCTCTTAACGATATCAAATTTAAATTCTCGGTTCCTATATCATCCCTCAGTTAGAAAAATAACTCCGAAATATCAAAGAGGCCCTTATGGTATATGCACCAGCAATATGATATAATATTTATTGTTAGACAGATTTGAGCAGCCGATATAAAACGATTTCGAATAAACAGGGGCTTATTTCGTACGATAAATAAACTTCAATACTATGTATTACATTGAGCTTTTTCACACCTGCGATGTGTGTGTGTCCAGGCCGCCACCAATAATCGTTGTACATGTACCGCCATACATCATGATACACAACTAAAGGCCACGGGCATTCCCATATATTTTATACACATGCTATATAGGGTTAATCCATACACGGACTTTTGTAGAAGTATTAAGTGTACTTGACATAATAAAAAAGGTGACCGTGTACTATTGGATTCGATTGGCCATTGTGTGATTGAGAAACGCTATAAGTCGTGACGATAATTACTAAATTAATGATAAATATATATTCTTAATGTGAATTTTATATCTGAGTATTAATTATTGTTTCCGTCTTTATAAATATATGCATTGATAGTTTAAAATAAAATTAGATTGGATTATATTAATTTGTATAGCACACGAGTGCAAGTGTTAACGAGTAGGTAAGATCCTTAATAATTTGATGCGATGTCAAGTTTACGTCATAGATTATCACATTTAAAAATAAAGTAGAGGTTTATTAAAAACAACCCATATCATAAATCTTTCAGTGACATTTTGTTATCTTTAACAGACAGAGAAGGGGTCCTAGGTATTTCCAGATTGTCCTGAATATGTATTACTGTGTGCATTATTGTTGCAATTTAAATAAAATAAATAATTGTTGTTGCAAATATGACTGAAGGGGCATTGAATAAATGACAATACTTTTTAAAAGATACAATCTAAATATAAATTGATGACTTACAACAGTCTTGGAGCTCATTATGGTATGACAAATGAGTTAACATCCCGTTTTATAGACAAAAGTCACAAAACAAAACCAAAAGTGTAATATTTTTGAGAACTTCTGACATGCAATTTATATGTATTTTTTTTAATAATAAAAACAAACTGAAACAAGGAAAAATCGCGGATTAACTGAATAAATTATACGATTATATAAGCACAAGTGGAGGTGAACATACAGTTTTAACGAGTAGAGCAAAAACAAACTAATGCCTATTGACTTTCATGGATCAATATTATCAAATCATATATATACATAATTTTCTGTAAATTAATTCAATTTCAGCTTATGAATCCGACTCTTGATGATTAAAGCTCAGCTTTCCGTGGAGTTACATGTTAATCCATTATGACAGATAAATTACATAACAAAAAACAAAACACTGAGGACTTTGGATGTCAATATGAAATCTGTTGATCAATGGCTTTTCTTAAAATCTGTAATACTTTGATGTAGTATTTCAAAACTAGCGTGGGTGATACGGCAAATCAAAGAAAACGAAGCAAACCAAAACAAAAAATGTAAAGCTACTCTACTCATGTCTTACTTAATTTTACCTGCCCGGACAGCAATGTTTTAAAGGATATGCAACGTGTCTACATTGTATACTGCAAAAGTGAATCGTATTAAAGTCTTTAACAATTTCCATATTCTTCTATATCAGAGATAAAAGATTAGGGAAAGACACCATGGAAGTGGTGAATATATTATCCGGTAATGTACCGACAAACAACAAATCAATTAATGGTACTTAAATATTTATAATATAAAATCTGATCAATTAAAACAAAATCATGTAATTGATTTCTTGTTATTGTCTTTTATGCAATATTACCTTTTGCAGTTATACTTTTTTATGGAAGAATGTGATTTTTATGATGGAATTGTCAATAAATCAACCGAAAGATATGCATGCTTCCTCTAATATAGGTTTAACTTTGCGTATTACATCTACAATTTAAATAAGAAATGTGTTGTATAACACTATCTATATTTCTGTACATAATACAATAATGTAAAGGAGGGATTTGAGATTTCATCACTGTTTTATTTTAAATCAAAAGTGATAATAGTTAACATGAACAAAAAATATCGTTTTTAATACTTTGCAGGGAGTTTTCCTGCATGCATTATATAGTATACGGTTAGCATTTATATGGCGCCGTATTAGTGTATGTAAAAAAAAATCAAAGGCACAATCATACGTGTACAAATGCTGTGCTTATGAATTTATATCATCGTAATATTTATTGTTAAATCTGTGTTCATACCTAATATGAATAACAAAAGAAGCCAAGATTCAAAGTACATGTATACATGTAATGTAAATATTGTATATAATGAAATTTAGATTTGGTTAAGTTGACACTTTATCATACTAAATTTGCATGGTAGGTAAACATCATCAAGAAGTTAATGCAGGTTTTTGAAATGGCCCTAAACATAAAAAAATAATTCAGATGTGACCCTCCCAAGCTGGATTATTGTTTGGCTAAACTTTGTGATCACATATAGTTTTGTACAGTTTTTGATATGAACAATATAGTGACCGAACTGTTCATCAAGCTAATAGAAATTAAAGATAGATTCTTCATTCGATGTTTGTATTTTAATTATTATAGTATCACCCCAAACACTTGTGGCTGATGATTTTTCATCAAAGCCTCCCCCCCCCTTCCCCTCTCCCGCCCTGCAACCTAACCATGTGAAACATGACCTTTTTCGAGATGACGTATGCTTTGCAAACACCTTCTAAACAGACAGTGACAGGCAGGGGAAGACGAGCAGTATAGGTTGGTCATCATCATTTTTTTTGCAGTGTAGGAAAATCCCTGGAGTAAAGGTACACCCGATGTTTGTGCTGCGTCTGATGATTCAACAGGGGGGCATATTTTTTTTAACTAAGAGCGGGGAGACAGAGAATAAAAGAGAGAGAGAGAGAGAGAGAGAAGGGGCAGAAGTTGATAGGAAGAATAAGGTAAAGGTATATATGTGTGAGAGGAAGTGACCAACTGATACAAATAACATCGAAGAAGAACTGTACAATTTTTTTATTCATTATTTATTGACTTTAATTTCTTCGTAAAAAACACCCTCTTTCATGGTCAACTATGTAATATATGTTATCAAGTATTGTTATTATTTTTACCATTATTATTATAGTCATTGTCATAATATTTGTTATTATTGTTAATAATATTATTATCATTATTATTACTATTTCTATTACCATCGTTTTTAGTATCATTGTCGTCACCATCAGTAGTATTGGTACTACTACTACCACCGATGCTGTTGACTTTGTTGTGCATTTGTTCAGTATTATAATTATGATTTTTAAATGATATGTAGAAATTGTGTTCATTATTATCATGGTCATCATTGTCAATATTGCCGTGGTGATTAATGTTCATTACATGTATTATTATCATGAGTATCAATTTTGTTTTTATTAAACTGATCAATTCCCAATTTAATGCAAATATCCTTTTAGAAAGATGTTTATGACTCATTTCAATACCATTAATTGGATCTCCCAAAATATTCCATGCTTTGTAGCTGGATTAGCTAGTTTACGTCCCTTGGTATTTAGAAAGTAATGACATTTGAGACTGAGAGGTTTTTATAACTTTACCACTAGCTTGTAAGCCTACCGTACTTTATGAAAATCATGTAAAAATAGGTAAACCAGCGATAACGATGGCATGGACAAATTTAAAGCATTGCGAAACTTCTTTTTTCTATTGCAGTCAAACGGTTAGGTCAAACTGTATGTTTTGTAAGCGTTGCAACAAACGCTATTGATGTATTATGCTACAACTTGTGGAGCTCAATCAATTAGTTTGCTTTTTCAGTGGTAAACCATATTGGTATCTTGGGGCCATAACCGGGGGCCTGCCTTTGCAATGGAGCTTTTCACCCATTTAATGAAATGACAAGTTTGTGAAATGAATAATTGATTGTTTATCCAAACTTAGCTCCCACACAAAAGGGGTTAGAATAGGGTGTTCAAGGGAGGGCTTAGTTAGAACACCATGTATTGGTGTCGTATTATGATGCATACTAGAGTGAGCGTTTTGTAAAATGTCGTATTTAAGTGGTATCCTATTATAACAGCATATTTAACGTTGAATTCTAGGAAAATGATATTTTTCAACCTTTTTCCAATGTGTTTATATTGAAACCATAATAGATTGTAACAATCCGGCAATCTATATTCGCACTCACGAACTGCTAATCGCTCCTACTTCTCAATGTCATACCTTGATTTTCCTCTTTAGTGTAACACGAGCAATGCCTGTCGAATACACGTTCTTCGAGCCCACGATCTCCACACAACACTTTTTGCAAGCCCTAGGCGCTTACCACGCCGGCTTCTGAAATTTCCACCGATCAGGAGCGGAAAGTTTGCTTTTCTGATCATGAACCCAGCATTTAGAAAGAAGCTTGCTCTAAATTCGTGATAAAGGGGGTGTATTTTACCTCTGTTGCACGTATAATTCGTGGTCGGATAATTTCATCTAAAATAACGGTAGACCACCATAATTTCTTCCCCTCCAGCTATTCTGTGGTGGAATTAGAATGGAAGCAATACAGCCAACGAAACCTATCATGATATTGATCCTCATTTTAGAGAATAGTTGGCTCAGCTCCCTCCATTACCTTGAAGTACCAGCTTATTTATATATTTTAGGCTTCGTTTGGCAAGGTATTTGGGTTATTTCAATCTGCAGAAACTTAAAAAATGCTACATGTTTTAATTTGTAAGAGGCTTGTAGCTCATCCCCCTTCCCCAACCACCACCACCACCACCCACAAATTTTCATCAGCATGTTACGTTCTGGGGTATAACCAGAAGCGGGGCTAATTAGGAGTAATTTGTCGACAAGTTTCTTGGTTTTTCTTATTCCTGAGGGTTTGCAAAGGAGACGCCAACCAACTCCCCCAACGAGGCCCCTGAGCTTTCGCAATAGCCGCCCATTGACCCGATAGGGACACGCATATTAGTGACGGCCTATTGTGCAGCCCATTCAAAGGTGCCTTTGCACCCCGCCTTCTCAGCCGCCTCCCCGTGAGGGTTTCGATTCGCTTCTACCTGCCTGCCCCGCTGCCCGCCCCTCGATCAAGTCCAAGTACACGCGATCGAGATCTACAAAGCGCCGACACTGCCCCGAGGAGCACCGGTGCGGTACCGTGGAAACGAGGACGTGCCGACGCCGTGTAGCAACAAGTGATCTCTTTGCTCTTCGCTGTAGGGGGTTTAAACCTCCATATCTGCTTCTGGACTTGAGGCCTCCACCAAGGCGAACCATCAACCCCCTCACAGGACTCACATAGGGTAAGTGCAATAAGTGCAACCTACCTTTGCACCATCTCTCCACCCCCTCCCAAATGCCAACCCCGCTATGCAATTATTGTTTCGTTGCCGGGTATAAATGCAACTTTAATATTTCGTTTGACTCTTTGAAGTGTAAACTAAAACCTTGGTTAGGATACACAAAGCAATATGAGAAGACATGACAGTGCACGTTACCTTTGCTTTTCCTGTATGACGTGTAACTCCTCCTGACAACCTCCTACAGGTCTATCAATCAGCGACTGCCTTCTGTTTAATCCAACCTTGTCTTACACTTAATGAAGTTATAAAATGCTTTTAAAAGGTCCGAATACCTTGTATGGGAAAAGAGCCGAGTGAATCAACTCCAAACAGAAGACCACGAATGTGTAGCGAACTTATTATTCAGTGTTCGCTTCTCTTGTATTGGTATAATAACGGTAGTTGTATTCAATTCTGGTCAACGTTATGTCTCGACAATTGTATTTTATAAGGGGCTTTACAAGTCGACTAATAACAGATTTTTTTCTTTTAATACAAAATATGTCGACATCTCATATTTCGTTAGCAGGTTCAAGTTATGATGTTCCCAAGCGACAGACTATTTCCTTGTATTATCAATACATTGTATCATGCTTGCAAGATGGGAAGGGAAAAAATAGGTGTTAAAAAACCGACGAGAACAAATGGTCACCATGTACGGCAGTATGTCAACTAATGTCTTATCTACTTTGTTAAATCAAAATATGAATTAATTCCCCCACAGCCTGAGCGTGTGGCGTGAGCAAGGGGAAAATTGCTCAAATATTGGCACGTGTGGGCCATTTTCAAGTCGATGCAAGATCTACCATCAAAATGGCGAGTCTGCGCCAGGGAGACACAAGACAAAAGTGGGAAGGCGAGGGAGGGATAATAGCGAACATTTTGCGAATTAAAAGTGTATCTATTGAGTATATTTTCATGCACGCGTGTGCTGCAAATGTGATGCCCAAGCGCACGCGTGCGCGCGCCGTTCGCTTCCCGCCAATCCACACAAACGGTATCGATCCCATGACCTCTTCACCGAATCTTACTTGTCTTTTCTTTTCCTTTTTTTTCTTGCCCCTTCTGTTTGAAACGATATGGCTCCTCCAAAGCTGACGAAATCTATATTGCGATTATGGTACATGTATAATGGCTCAGTCAGAGTTTTTCTCGCATAATGCAGCCAGCAACATATTCTCAGTCCTATGACGAGAGAAAGAGAGAGAGAGAGAGAGAGACAGAGAGAAGCAGATTGATGCGGCGGCAAGAAAATAATAGGAGAGTAAGAAGATAGAGAAGAAGAAGAAGAGTGGGGATGGAGGAAAAGGGGGAGATGATTCTAATTAAACTAGTTTTTGAGGTGCCGTGTTATTGCAGCTGGTTACGACGCTCACGGCATGGACACATTCTAGCGAAGTGTAAGCAGGCACTTACCCATATGTTAAGCGTTAACAAGTCGACTCTCACTCCTTTCTTTTCCGTGACTGCATCTCTCAGATGATCTTAAATGAGCTCTCCACATCAATTTTACATCTCACCAAAAAGTGGAAGACTCTAACAGCCGCACGTCCTTTATAGATCGTTGCAGGCTGCATCTTTAATTCAAGTGTCTAAGGCTTAATATCAATATCATAGAAATTATTCCTTTCACAGTATTCAGAACTGGATAAAATACCACCCCCTATTAACAAAATACCGTAGGGGCTAGATTCTTTTATTTTCTTCTGCATATTATACTTATGACTTTCTATAGTATATGGACGTTGACTTTTAAATATGCACATTTTGATTTCTTTTTTTGGTCCAATCATTTTCTCTGAAGGACAATTCGGTCTGTGCCAACGGTTTGTTTGTTTTTAGAAACCAGTAATTGTTTTCCTGAAACATCTCAATGGATTTATGCAATCCATTATGTTTATATTTTTGTTGTCGCTAAAAGTTGTACAACTCAATCCAAAGATGACATGAATTGAAATGATGACCAAAATCAAAGGAAAATAAATATAAATCTATAAATCTCAGCATGTATATAACCAACAATTTATTTATGCTATGTTAAGTCGATATTGATTGGTCGCAGAGTATTATAAGATTAAAAGGCAAAGAAAATGTCACGTCTAATTGGCAACACTTAGTATAAGTGGGAAGCTATGGTATAAAATATGAAATTACGAACTGCATTTATCGTCAAAACTGACTTTAGTACACAATGGATGTACGCCATATAATCAGGCATTCGGGTCGGTACAATGCATTTTCACAACCCATACTCGACTGGGCTATTACCGACTTCGGTAGGTTTTGATTTAAGACATCCTTCTATACACAGGATACAAGAGAGTTCCAAATATATAGGCAGTTTATGACCCTTCCATTTCCCACATATCATGTTGACGAGGTGCACTAAGAATTTATACTACCTTCGTATGATCATAGCTATTATCATTTCAGTTACAGATATTGCACTTGGACAGTTGTACCTGTAACGTACATGTACATGTAGTTATCTTCAGTGTCGTCCAACTCTGTCCCCTACTTTTCTGTTTTGTTCAATTAAAAAATAATTGTTATGTGTTTATTTGTGTTCATTTGAAGCAAGGAGCTGGACTGAACCATATTCTGTAGAACTATGAGTTGGTTTCAACGAAACTATCATTCTGAGATTACAACGATCACAGTCTGACAGTAAAGGAATGAGTTAAGGATAAACCCCTTACCCCTGGAATTATTATTTTTATGAAAACAATGGGGAACGCAACCCTTATTCTCTCATTTCCTTTCACTTTATATGTATATATACATAATATGTAATGTGCAATACGCAGAAGTATTCATCATCACAAGTAATTGTCAAAACGAATACCTGATACTATGCTGCCATGTGCTATTTGCAATAAGTTAGCCACTACCAGAAGGAACACACAGACACAGCAGGTGAAATATGATCTTCGTCGAACAATGTCACCGCCCATCAGCTTGATCAGCTAATGTTCCAGCGTCTCGCAACCGAACTATCATTGCTTGACCACATTTTTTCCAGGAGTATACCAACACCACCACCATCACCACCACCAGGATTTTTTTTCAATTATGAGATCCGTCTTGTTGCTGGGTAAATCTTCAGAACTTCTCTGACTTGTGAGGTTTTCTGAGACTGAGGGCAATGTCCTGTGTGGACGCTATAGTCATGGGGACGACCTTGACATTAAAGAGATCTTGGCACGATCATTTCACACCGATCATCCCATTATTTTATAATCATCGTCTGCCTGAGATGGGTCTGGATGGCTGGCATAGTTCTATCGAGTGTGGTATCTCTTCTTGGAATGACATTGGCCTGCCTGGGTTGGTGTAGGTCGGTCGGCAACAGTTTCTTTCTGTACACGTTCAGGGAAGGTGGACGATCGAGGACGTCATGGGGTTTGTTCGCCCCACGCAAACTTACATGATCACTGCTATGCCTTGACCAATGGAGATTATATACGGAGAGAAAAGGAAACAACGATTGAGAGATACCTGACAAACTGCTCATTTAATTAAGAGGAATGCTGCAGCGCAAGACAGAAAGAGAGAGAGAAAAAGGAAGAACGAGAAAATGGAACTGTAGAATGGAATTCCTGGGAAATATTGTCCCAGATGACATCGATAATAACTGATTTATGTGCATATGAATGCATGTTTAGGTACATATATATGAATATGCATATATATTTTGTGTGCATCATTATGTTTATATTACATGTTTGTCTCTTTATTCAGTTGTGTTTTAGCAGCGTGGTTCATACAGTAAGTTTAAACGATATCGTACGTTGGGACTCCACTTACAAACAAGTTTGAATATACAACTAAACCATCACGTATACATGTATATAAAGGTACAATTATTTTTTAAAGAAAGTTGAAAAAAATGTTTACCAAATTGTAATACATGGAACTGTGTGTCTTTCTAGTTCTTCATGCTTCAATTAAAGCTCATTAAGTGAACTGAAATTGTTTTGTTTCTCGTCTCTTCTGAATACCGAATACTTGAATACTATGACCTTAACAAAAAATATTGTACATCAAAATGTTTTTATGAATTATAGCGATACCATAAGCATATTTTAAGAGAAATACATGCACTATTACACGTGTTTGTTTGGTATTGTTATCATAGAGAGTCATTTCTGATTTACCCTCTTTCTTATTATACATTTGTATCACTGTTGATGCCTTGCAGTTGCACAACCGATCAATCAGACTATCCAATTCAGCACTCACTGGGTTGGTTATTACTTATTGTATCGCAAAATTAGTAACGCAGCTAGGCTGAGAATACACCGATATTTCCAAAGACCATTGGTCTAAATGCTTATCAGAGCAAAACGGTCACAGTCGGAATAAATCTTATTAGGGGATTTAATCATTACTATATCAAAATATCGCTGTTTGTGTTTCTGCGAGGTTCATTTATATTTCAAATGATAACGATTTGGATTTCATGAAGATAATAATGTTGAATACTGGACCGGTAGTTGTTAATAACATTTGTTGATGATTTGTGACTGTGGTGAAAATATGACTATAAGAATTATAATTATCACAATATCGAATAAGTAAAGGCATTACAAACAAACATTACGCTCATAAAATAGGTACATCACAACTACGTCATATAGGGGAAGAGGTATGTTTTCAGGGATCTTTTGAAGGCGACACGACAAGTTAAATCTCTGAATTCACCTTTTCGATACATGCATTGTAAAACGTTTGTCAATATAGTTATTATTTTTGTCAGCAATTATCTGAGGGTTGCCGGATACTTACTTTGTCCTCTTTCGTTGAGTGGATAGAATAAATTGCCAACCTATAATCCATAAATTTATCTTCATCTTAAAAGAACATTTTATAAAGAAGATACTAATTCACAGGGTGTGGTGACAGCTAAGGTTCCACGTTCTTCCAAAAGCTAGAAAGTAGAACCATGTCTCGCATTATATAAATCATAATCAAAATAATGCTCTGCAATTACATGACTTTTTAAAACACATGATTAACATAATCATTTACTAGAAATCCAAGTCCATTAACCCTTGATCGCATCAAAACTGTTCTAAGATGTAAAATACATGTCAGTTTTCTAATCCCCCCTCCATGAAATGCTCTCGGGGTATCTTAGAATGTCAGAAATTAAACAGCGTTTGAAAAATCCTCAAGGTTGAAACTTCAAATAATTTGTTTCTTAAGAGACTGTTAATTTTTCCAATAACTAAGCTGAGACCCGGCATAGATTCAATAATTGTGAGGCGGAATATTTGAGCAAAGAATTCAGGATCGCATCAGATGTCATTTTTTCCATTTTAAGCGAAAATGATTGCATCTCCTCCCTCCATTGACAGTCCGCGTTAAATTCATTAGAAGAAAACGACCTAAAATGCATCACTTAGCCTTTTGTCCACCCATGTCTTATTGCCCTCAAATCAACTCGCAAAATGGCAAAGTATATATTTGCGTACATATCGTCTTCATCACTTTTGAGTCTGGTGCCATATTATTTTCATCGTATCTGGCATAGGTCTTCGTTCCTCTTTTGGACAATTTGTCATTGATCGTTCAAAATTGAACAAAGTTTGCCACGTGAAATGCAAAGACTAATCAAATTACAGTCTAATGACGTTACAGAAAGAAAAAAGAGATTGAATTCAATGCTCTCAATGCATCAAAAGCAGGAGAAAATGTCAGAAATATGAATCGTTATCTTAAAAACTTTAGAGCAAGGGAAATATTTATTTATGGCCTATTAGATTAACCGATGGTTTGACAAAGATGATGTCTCTCCTTTTGTTTACATATCATGTTAGAGGAACAGTTGTCATGGTAAAATAATTTTTCCCCTTCCACCTATTGTATTTCTCGTCATGTAGGTTTTTTGATATTTGAAAGGTATTAATTTGTAAAGTAATTCACCATTACAGGTGATTTTAACCTGCCTACTTGAACTCTAACCCGCTTTTCTGTCGACTTTAAAGTTAACTTCGTCACCTAAATCTTCTATGCACTATGACACTTTAGCACTAGAAGGGTCATAGTTTCATACATGGGTACTCATTTGGTTTTATAAAGTAAAGAAATTGAGTCATAAAATCAAAGGAACTAAATCCGTACTTTAAAAATCTCGCAATACACTGTTTAAAAAAATATATATTTAAGACTGTTTAAAAGGTCAATAAGTTCCTATACAAGCTTTCCAAATTTAAAAGCAATGGAAACTGATTTTATTTTTTGTTTTCTGTTTTTTTAATAAATATATGCTACTTTTTTTTTATTTTCTTGCGTACTCAATCTTCGTATTTCTATAACTCTTTCGCTTGCCCATCATGCACCACAAAATGTCATATTTTGCCTTATTTCCATCTATACTCCTTTTTGGGGTTGAAATATCTTTCTTTCTCTATCTCTTCCTTTCTCCATCTCTGCTCCCCGTTTTATAATCGAATTTTGTGGATTTCACCACCCCGCCAGTGCACGCGGTGGGCATGTGGGGCAGGAGGCGTGAAAAATAGAGCGATTCCGGATAATAATTTGCGCCCGCTGACCTTCAAAATCAAATTTGGAGGCTCAAATGCGAGGTAAGTTCCATCTCATATTTTCACTTCCTTCGGTATACATTTAGGGTTGGTTTACAGCCAATTTCCCCAATGTTTTCCATCCGTTTTCCTCTCTTTCTCCCAATTGTTTTTAACCTTGAACCATTGGAAATCGATTTCTTGACTGACGTATTTTGCTTACCCTTAAGTGAAATGTTGAACCTTAAGGCGTTGAATAATGTGTCTAAAATTAATTTCGTCGTTTCATTCTGACTATCACCTTTTTATTTCGATACACCATCAGTATTGATTATTCGATATCATGTTATTCAACTGCTTATTTTCGGCACATGGCTTTATATACATGTACGTCAAGCCCAAGATTTATAATTTTTTATATTTTTATAAACAGACAACATGTAATTGCGAAAAATGTACTACGAAATAAAGGGGTTCCCCTTAAAATTTCTATTTAAAATGTTGCATGTTTGTGAGGATAGGATTTTAAGAGACTTAATAAATGTTAACGCTCCAATTAGTTGACGTGTTTTCATATATCGCATAAAGCTGTTTTTTATTTATTTATTATCATTAGAAGACATGACAGAGTGGTGTATCCGACGTAAAGTGTTGTTTACGTACTCCCTCCCCATTTTCAGGCGCACCAACATTCAGGGAATTTATTTATATCGCCTAAAGAATTTCTCATTATGCAGCAAAATTAATTATTGATATTTCCAAAGAGACATTGTAATTCATCATATCTTGTTGGAAATTCTTGGTCTGATTATGGAAACATGGAATTATGTTATTATTTGTTAAATTTTTGGAATTCATATTCGGAGGTAAAATAGCATAGCCGTAAGCAGCTTTTTCATGTGAAGGAGGGTGGGAAGGGGTGGGGGGTCAAAAATACATTTTTCAGACCATGAAAACCCAAGAAAAACGTTGCGGCGTATATACCGACAGACATACAAGAAAGCAAGCAAAGTGTTAAGACGGAATAATGATGACCCTTACTCCACCTCTACTGGTTACACTTACGGGCCGGGGTAGAAAACATGTCATTTGCGAAGCTTTGTATAGAGAGCTAGATGAAGAAATGGATGCTACTTTTGTCTTTATGTCAACAACTTTTGCTGATTGATCAAATATCGCAACTCTTGTCATGGAGCTGACCTGGAAAGCATATACACCGGCGATACGGACCCGCAGGAAATTAAGTCTTATTTTCCCCCATTGATTTTGTTTGAAATTATGCCATTATTTTCCCTCCAAAAAAAATTCGAATCCACCCTGGTGACATTCCTACTATAAGGTTTCGCTATCATTGACATTTAAACGTGATGATGACTGTGGCACGGGTATCCTGCTCTCTTTCGAACATTTAGTCAATCCCCGAGTAAAGTTTCTCTTTTTTTAACTTCAAAGCAAAGCGTTTCACACCACTCTGTTGACTCGTTGGATCATATTGTTCCCGCGTGGAAAGGCCACGGAGCTGCTCAGAATTTTAAGCGATATTTATGATCACATTATTTGAAGAAAAAAAAGAATTTGATGTTTGATGCGTCATAGAAATATTTTTCATTCAATTAACTTCCATATTTGTTTTCTTCTAAAGAAACGAAAAAATAAATATTCTTGATAGCAAAAGCTTGAGGTTCGTAAGGTTGTGGAGAAAGAGAAGACGAAAAGGAAATGTGTAAATTCTGTTTGTTCCTCATCGTTCTTTCTAAAAATATAATTCCCCCTCACACTTTTATTTGCACATTCGATTTTAGACTGAATTATGACTAAAGTCTAAAAACTTAATTTGGTGGATAATTTCATATAAGAACATCTAAACTGTTTTCTTTAGATTAAAACGACTTTTTACATAAAACATATATTATTTCTATCGAATAACGATATCATATTTGCAGAAAAATCAAAACATGGTAAGGTTAAGGAAATCATTTTGAAAGATCTATTTTCTTTATGTTCGTTTATTTGTTATTCACTTAGTGATTAATTTTGATATAAGTTTATCTTTTGAAGATATATTTGTCAATCTCGAATTTTAGTCGGTGATTTATTTTCCGATAATACATTTAATGTTATTTTCCCTGAACTACGGGTATGTCTGTCCTTGTTGTGTTGTTTGTTTGTGTTTTCTAGACAAAAATGGTTCAAATCACAATAGTGTCCTTGCTTTGCTCAATGGCCTTTCCGTGTAGTAGCCATTAACTGTGACTCATGAATACGATTTGTCTTTATAAACAAATTCACTGAATAGAAATAATTGTAATTGAAATGTCAGCATTGTGTCATTCGTATAGTTTCTTTTATTGAATCGCAAACAGGTCTCTGAAATTTACATGCCCCTTTTTTATTAATGGACATATTCAACCTATGCGTTCATTTGGCGCCTTTATACGTTTCACATTTTAACGGAATTAACAAGTCAAAATAAATTGATATTAGAAGTATTTTTACTTAATATTTCTTCTACTTCAGCTTTCGCATGACTTGTAAACTAATATAATTGCAAGACATAATACAATCTGAGAGAGAGAGATGTTGGCGTATGAGACAAAATAAATTGGTTTTTTTTCCCATACTCGTTTCTTCTTCGGAAAATGAAAGATTGGAAATAATTATAAGAACCACTTTTATATCTTCACATATTAAAGCATTCTAATGTTATGAATAAAGCATATAAATTACGAATTGCATTTTCCTTTTTATGACATCGCTATCGGTTAGCTGTCTTTTCATGTCATAATTACATGTTTTGATGAGTAATTAGCGCTGATATCCATCCACATGAGCAGATAATGTGTCTTGATACAAATATACAGCTGCATTTTTATTCGATTTTAGCAATGATGGGTTCAATGTCAACTACTGCAGAAGCCGGAAAATTATGTGGCCGTGAATATTTTCACAGCCCTATGATTAATTTAAATTTGTTAGTTTTTTCTTATACTTATCATCATTATAATTATCCCTATGACATAAATACACGAACATAATCAGTTACAAACATCAAATTGATATGGTTATTAAAAAAACACCCCACATTTCTACATTATTCTCGAAATTTTGTCGATAAACAGGATTTGTTCGTTGTAGAGCTAGATATCTATGTTTTGTATTTTTTCAAACTTAAGTCAGTTTGTTCAATGACGTCTATTCCACTTTACACGACTCTAATGTACATGTAAACTAAAATTATACCCTTTTAACTCCTCAATGATTAGGACACTCAGCGAGCTCAAAGAATCATGTATACGTGAATTCCATTGTTCCGTAGTTGACTCTTGAATTTCATGGACACCGTTCAGTCGATGAATTGATGTCAATGATAGAATGCTATTAGTAGACAAGTAAACATATTTATAATGTCACAGTCCATATTTATGTATGTGGGTGTGGGTGAGTGGGTGTGGGGGTATCGAATATTTTGCTTTCGTTATACTGCAGTTAAAAGAAATTGTAAAGTAGAAATAAACTGTATATCTTGATCACCTTATATACCATGGGATTTATTTATGGGACTAATATATGCCCGAATTATGAAGAGTATTACAATCATGAAAATATATTTCATCAAAACTACTTGACCCGTGACCCTTGACACAAGTGTACTCTACTCTTCTGTCAAAACAAACGCTAAATACATTCAATGATAATTATTTTTAAAAAAGCTTCAATAATTCTGAAATGATTTTGCTCCTACAAATACATCACACCTGTAATTAATTCTCGATTGGACTCCACTTCCATAACCTGAAATCGCCACAGTATGCTGGCTACAAGGAGAAGGTAATTTCCACCTGCCGTTAATACGACACGCTTCGTACATTACCTGTATACGAGGCATTTCATCTCGGGTTAATTGATATCACCTTTTAACCACTTTGCCTCGCCCGACATAATGACGCAGGTATTTTTTTTTTGGTGGGGCTCGAGGTTAATGAAAAATATATAGGCCTATACCTAAAATATATCTTTAATAAATGCCATAAGTAAGAATGATGGTTTTTTTTTTTTACGGATTCCGATCCCTTCAAATATTCTGATTGCAGGTTTGCTTTCTGATTTGTCTTATGTTTACTTTATAGTGTACAGGCCTAATAAGTTAAAATAATTTGGGGTTTTCTTTTCAAATGTATGGTATAGTTGTCAGGATTCTCTAGTCAGTTGGGGGGGGGGGGGCTGGTACCCTCTGACAAGTAAGACAGGGGGGGGTTATATTTTATTAAGTTCAACATAATCTGTCAAGGAAACCAAATATTTCATATTTTTCAGGAACTCTATGATAGAATGTGACTTTTCTTCCGCAGTATCCATTTTTTAATATGACAATGGTTTTTCTTTTCGTCAATATGTTCCAAAACATTTTATTTAATCGTATTAAAATCGTTGCAACTGACGAAGTCGTGATGTCATGGATTACACTGTATTACATCGGCAACCGTTCAAATTCGAATATTTCATCGTCAGCCGGGGGCTCCCAAAACAGACGACATGCTTTTTCTTTTCTTATCTCAACGAATCTTCGCTCGAATTCGGACATCTCCATCAGTAGTTGGCTATGATTACGGTCCACCAAATCGATCCGAAACTCGCTCTAATCCACTAAAACAATACGAAAAACTATCATATTCAAGGCATCGCTCTATGCAAGCAAACTAGCCCAAGTGACGAATGATCAAAAACCTTCTGCTGCCAATGCACATGATGGATAAATAGAAATCAAGGTCTAACTTTAATGATTGGTTCTGCAAAGTACAAAACCACCCCATCGTCTCCTCCACCCCCTTTCTCTAGATGGCAAAAGACCACCGCAGACTATAGATTATTGTATAAAATTCTCCACCTTGTTCATTCAATCATTTCCCCTATGCTCCAATTATTCGACCAGAACAAATGCAGTCCCATTCTCCCTCCTCCTATACATAGTGTTTTCTGCTGTCTAGGAATCTAATATAATTGCAATACAAGACTACCTGTGGGCAATCCATTTATAGTATTGGCAGAGTACCGTACATGGATGCTGGGGGAAGATTTTATATATGATATTTTCTTTTCCAATTTAGGTACTACAAACTTTCGTTTCAGAGAAGAGATGCTGGTCGGTATGCACACTTCAGTAATATTTATTTTGAAATGATGAATGAATGATATTTCCTGGCATTGTACAGGCAATCTTGTCCTGAATGTGCTTTTTGACGACTTAAAAAATGACCATATTCTATAAATATGAGTATCTTAATCACATTTTTTGTGTTTGTGGGTGTGTGTGTGTGTGTGTGTGTGTTTGGGGGGGGGGTGGTACTTTTCATTTGCATGTCTAGTCCGAAATGCTCTCTCTCTCTCTCCATCCCTCCCTCCCCCTTTCTCTCTCTCTCTCTCTCTCTCTCTCTCACACACACACGCACACACACACACACACACGCACACATACACACACACGCTATCCCTCCCTCTCTCTATCTCTCTACGCACAAACACACACATTCAATCTCTCTCCTTTCCTGATTAAAACTGTTAGAGCGACGCTCGTGAGAACAACTATTTGTTTTAAATTTCATTCAACTGTTCTCCATCCTCTTATATTCATAAAACACATAATATATCGTATTGCTAAATGATCAATTTAGCCTACCCAGATTCATCAATTGTTTAGTGATATTGGAAATGTTTTTTTATTTTTTATTTCATCACGATATATCATTACAAAGTTCATAACCTTCTTATATACAAGATAATGAATATTTAGACCACATCAATATCGTAACGCTCATTGTGTCTCTACCCAATTAGGTAGATTATAATTCTAGTGGGTATAGTATGCGACCTCCAAAGAAATTTATACAGTAGCATCGCCAGACAGACAATACTGGATATGCGAACACTCACTCTCAATCTATAATTTCAAAATTGATATCACATTATCAGAAGTGATACATATAAACAAATGGAAATAAATGCACATGGAAGTCCCCTTAACATCATTATTAGAGCGGCAAACACATCTTAGAGCGAATAATTACGGTATTGATGTGATATTGGGTGAGGAGAGGGATAGAAAGAAAAGGATAGGTCCCTGGGAGGAGTTCTAATGAACATCTATTGAACGATACAATCACTTTCTCACTACAACAAATTAAATAATGAAGAAAGTGTGCTTATTAATTGATTAGCCCAGTTTTCGATCGTTCCATATCACAGAGCTTAACTAATATTCATTTTCGTCTGTCTACGTGTCAATAATACACCCACAATGCCCTATTTTTAGATCATATGGAAAGGGACACAAACGCAACACGAATATTCTATTTCCCTTCTCTATTTTACTATTGCACATAAAAAGTAATATCAATTTACATTCATGTTCTGTTTGTACAAATGTTCTTAATACCGCGCTCTCAAACCATTTGTCATGATTAGATTCTTCAGCTTTATGATTGTAATGATATATAGGTAGAAGTAACCCCCAAAACTGGGTCAACCCCCTGGCAGTATACACCCAGACAGAGTACTCAGCTCATGGTATACCATTTCGTTTTGTTATATTTTGTATTCATTTATTTATTAATTTACTTTTCTTGTTAGGGGGGAGGGTAAGTGACGTCAGTTACAGACAATCCACCATCACTGACCCCCATGACCAATGACGTCATGAACCCATATTAATAATAATAATAATGATAAATAATAATACAAGTAGTAATAATTATAATCTAATAATAATAATGATACCAACAATACTAATAATAAACTAAAAATAATTATAATAATAACAATAATGATGATGATAATAATGATAGTAATTATGATAATTACCTCAATGCTAATAATAATAATAATGATGAGAAGACGATTCTTCTAAAGCGCAATATACATTTGAACACACATCATATTATTAATTTGATTATCAACCAGTTGGCTTTAATACCAGTGTGTCAATCAAATACAAAACCGATACCATTGATACGCTACAATCCCAGGCTGTGAATAATCATCAAAAGATTCAAAAAGATAAATACGAATACTGTGCCATGAACTGTACGTGTCAATCTCTTTATGTAAAGAGATATTTCGCCTCTATTGTGTTAACACTTCCATTTCTGAGATAAAGATTGAATATATTAAATGAAACCGATCAAATGATTTGATAACATCGCGTTTATTGGGCCGGATGATAAAGGAAGCATTGCAAGTGCCACTAATCTTTTCACATATGGGCTTCCAGGCGGGAACCTTTCTTATTCACCGTGAAATATTGACGGCTATGTAGCAAGGTCATGTATTTTGCGGGCACCTGGAAACGACTTTTACACCAGTGTGTGTGTGGGGGGGGGGGGGGGGGTGCGCTGAAGAGTGCATTTTCACTCCCCAATTCTCTCATACGTATGGACAATTGTTTTAATTAAACTGTATGGATATATATAAACGTCTGAATAAATAGATATAAACATTATTAAATGAGTGAATAAAGTGAACGAGAAATGTTCATCACATGGTTGGGATGCCATTTCAATACATAACCCCGGTAAAAGAGTACACCACCATACTCTGACAAACGACGAAAAGTAAAATAAGAAAAAATAAAACAAACAAACAAGCAAACAATCAAAACTATTAGGTACACGAAGATTTAAGACAAAAAGAAGGAAAGAAAGGCATGGTGCATTTTCATATTTGCTGACCCCTTGGAGAAAACAAAACCAGGGGGTGCTATCCCCAGCACCCCCGGCTCCCAGGTCTATGTGTGTCTATGCCAGGCTACCCGTTTCCTTTGGACCGGGGAGGCAGAGGGAGGGCTAATCTGAAGAAGGAAAAGAATAGGTTAGAATGAAATGAATATATGAGATAGAAATGGTGAAACGGTGACTACTGGGCATGACAAAAGAACGCAATCATTTTGATTACGCTCCCCTCTTTATCTTTACATCTTACTAGGTCAAGTGCAAATCGATAGAGTCAAGTTTAGATGTCGACATCGCTGAGCGATAGCGTTTATTACTCAAATCGCACTTATACCAATCACATTTCCCCCTATTAGTGAGAATTGAGGAAAATGAGAAAAGGAGAGATAGAGAGGAAGAGACGGAGAGAAATATAGAAAGAAGTTGGAGACATAGACAAAGATATACATATAGAAGGAGAAGAGAGAGAGAGACAGACAAAGAGAGAATGAGGAAGGGTTCAAGGGAGAGAGAAAGATAGAAAGAGAGTGAGAGAGAAAAGGGGAGAGAGGGAGTTGGAGAGACACGGAGATAGAGACAGACAGACAGAGAGAGGGAGAGAGAGAGAGATAGAGGGGAGAGAGAGAGAGAGAGAGGGAGAAAGAGAGAGAGAGAGAGAGCGAGATGAGATACAGACAGAGGTTGCGAAGTAATGGGTAGGAGAAGTGAGATCGGTGTCAGAGATAATAGTGCATAATAATCGAGATTATTGTCCAGAAAATGTCATTAGAAACACGAAAAGATGAAAGGATGCGAAGTGATCAAGAAAGAGAAGAAGAAGAAGAAGAAGAGAAGAGAAGGTGGAAATGACACCCGTCTGTTTGTCTGTCTGCTTGCATGTAGTATTCATCTTGCGCTTCCCAGCAATAGTATCATCTAGTATGTCATGGGGCAATAGTGCAGTGCATTTAGTGCGGAGGACCTTTCGTACGTCGGTAGCATGCGTTATGAACTAAGGAGCTATTTACCTGTCCTAATTGTATCCGTGCCCTACTTACGGGGCGACTATTCCTATTATGACATCATAGGGTCTGACCCAGTTCCATATTTATCACAAGTTCATCGTTGCCATATCGCGAATGATTTATCTACGCTGACGATGATGAGGCTCTCTCTCTCTCTCCCTCTGTCTGTCTTTCTCTTCGGAGAGAGATCTCTAGAAACATAACTTGACTCTCATTTTCTCGATATCTGTGGCAGCGCGGCTGAATGTATCCTTTACTTGTTCATGTGCGTGTGTCTCGGGGCATTTTATGTTTAATGCAATTGTTTCGTTATCAAAATTTCCGCATATTCCGTGCTTTTCTGGGCCAATGTCTTAGGATAGCAGCTCTAATACCCTAGATTGCCCATAAAATATGTAGCCTAATAGAAAAGAGAGCGCCGCTTTCAACAATAGTACAGGGTGTGTAGAATTACCTCGAGACCTCGATTGTATAGTGGTTTAACGAACAAGTGTGGGTGGATATTGGATTAACATGATATATTTTTTTTATCCATGCTTCTTTTCACAGGGCTACTCCATGTTAAAATTATCTTTTGACCAAATTTGTAATGATTGTATACACATAATACCACCTTCAGGTGAAAAGGTGGATTAAAGGATCTGACCAAAGAATCGTCTTATCTGTTGTTTTTATTCTTTCATTTATATTGTAAAATGAATTTTAAAGAAATATTACATATATTGTTTTCGTTTAGGCCTATATGATGATATTTTCGGTGATTATTTGAGAGCGATTGAAGCAAAATGTGAGTTGATATCATGGTGCCATTAAATGTGAGTCATCAATATAATTAACAATGCATATATGTCTTTTGCAATGTCACCCTACTCTAACATAAAACTCGAATTTCAACTCTGCCACATTCTTTAAGCATTGTCACAACTTTTAGGGTTAGGGTATAGATTGTCTATATGAGCTAAGTCTGCTCTCATTTAATCAACGATTGCTCCTTTCTAGTACCTAAACAAGAAAATATCTCTTATATTGAAGAAAGCCCAATGTATATATTTATATATTTATATATTTACATTTTATTTATTTTCAAAATTTGAAAAACATTAAGATTAGTGATGACCATGATCTGAATAATGCAATGCCTTCACAGATCTTTTCTTCTAGAATGATTTAGGCCTGTTGACAGTAGTGTTGTCCAATTTGAAAGATATCCACTTTAAACACATCATGTGCAATTTCTAATCCTTGGATAATTACCATTCTTTTGCCTTCTATATCCACAGTGCAATTTTAAAATTTCATTTTGAAATGAAATAATCATGAAGCACATTCGAGGTCAGGATCTTTATTCTATATATAAATAATTTTTGTCTAGATGACACTAATACTTGTCCTACGGTTTGCAACACGGTCATTTTGCCAAATATGTTTTGATATAATCATATCATATATCATAATTATGTACATACAGTAGATAAATTAGCACATATGTTTGTACTCATGATTGACCTACCACAAGGAAAATTATTGAATTAGTATATATAAACAAATATTTGCGTTTTATACTCTGCAAAGACTTGAGCGTGCAGAGACGGACACCTGTTTACATTTCGTATACCACCACGCAGACTGCGCCACGCAATCAATCCATTACAAATATGAATATGATACATTTTTGTTTTTTGTTGATACACTATGTAAACTGATCCTTGTCTCCCTCTATTCTCATGAGCGAGCCTGGTTGATAATGACAAACCCAAACACACTCACAACACGGGCCCTCGTCTCAAGCTTGATGTATGTAAGTGGGTCACAACTGTGTATTGCCTGTCAGACGAAATGACTATCGCAGCGACGTAACCGCTTTTTGGCTATACCTATCTATCTTCTTCCGGTTTATGACCCGGCGTTTGGGGAGCTCGAGCATTTGATGGAGGGGAGGGAGGCCCTGAAGGGCTATCTGATACCCCATATCATGGTATTGTTACCTTGTAAGGGTGTCATTTATTAGAGGTTATCGAAGAAATGGGTACTGCGTTTTTTCCGAATAGAAATATGTCTTGTAGCCTTATTATAACAATACAGGTGAAGCCTTTAAACACGTGTAAATGGAATATGATATATTGAATTCATGTTTAAGCATAACTGAAAACGATCCACTAATGCACTATAATGCCAAAGTATTAATCAAGTTATTAAGTAAAACGAGGAAAATAATATATTTTGGTAACAATACTGTCTGCAAATTTTCTATTTTAGCGATGACATTGACCTGAAATTGAACTTGATATAATGAACGGCTTTTTATAATAATTTTGCACGTGGGCGATTCTCTTGAATTTTAGTTTGAGTTGCATGGTCCTTGCCCCTTTAGGATTAGACAAGAATTTTAGGGGTGCTCCAAAATACGCTCCGGCGACAATTTACCCTGGGCTATATTTCGCCAAAGATATAGGGTGAGGGTTAGGGTTAGGGTTAGGGTAAGGTTTAAGGTGGTGATCGGGTATTCGGTTAAATTAAGCGTTATGCCTCGGGTAAGGATAGGTGTTTTGTCTCAGGTGGAAGTTAAATTTTAAATTAATATAGGCTATTGACGGTGGAGCAATTGTCAGCAGAGCATTGTATCGTACAAACATTTGAAGGGTGTCTCAGCAAGTGTGTGTGTATGTGTGTGTGCGTGTGGGTGTGTATCTTGCAATGTTCCTTTCCGCAGAGGAATGGTTGGTTAATTGTATTAAAGTGTACTTTGGGCGTATACTTATTACTCTGACAACTTGTTAAGTCTTTTCTTTAGTCTATAATCACGTCTATTTTAAGTAATATGTCATAATTTTACTTTTCGTTTTTGGACTATTTAAAAGTGTATTTGGATGAAAACGAATTGAATTTCCTTGTTTGGTACGAGATAGTTTACTCATTCATTACACACATTGGGTATCTTTATGTATACAACTGGTCAAAATAGGTTTTATTATCACACGCCATGGACAAAGAAACAACAGAAAATGGTCATAGTGTGAACGACTGAAACAGTTATAACCAAGGCTATTGAAAGTTGCCTCTGTTTCATTTTTTCGAAAATGTATGTGATCGTGTACCAAACATACCATAATGTTACTGAATAGATTCAAATTTCAGTGTTTTCACACATCATGCCTTTGACAAGGGAAGAGCCACGGCGACAGAGCCCTCTATCGTTTGAATCTGGTATTTTGAGCTCGAAGTTGTTTCGTGATTGTACGACGACACAAATTGCTCCATGTGAATCTCCTAAACTAACTTAATTCTCAACTTCAACATTGGACCTAACACTGTCCTAAGCCTAAGCCTAAGCCTAACCCTTACCCTAAGTCTAAACCAAAACCTAACCCTAACCCTAACCTTGACCCTAACTCTAACCCTACACCTAAACTAAAACCAATTGAAACCTTAACCCTTACCCTATACCTTTGACGAAAGAAAGCCTGAACAAGCGATGCAACACTGACTTAAAATGCCATCGCTAGAATGAAGAAAAGTTTTCTTTGAACATCAGATTCGTTATGTATTCATTATAGTTTTTTAAAGAGTATCGAAATACTGTTAAGTATCACAAGGAATTACAATTGCTATTGTAAACGGGAAAAAACGCGAACTCTTCAAGTGAACATTATCCCGACATTTATGGCAACATCACTATATCATGTGTGTGTTAAGTAATATATTTTCTATTGCAGCTTATTGGATGCATTTAAATTATATTAAGATGATCTTCCGTGATGAACAGTATGTCAAAGAAGTGATGAAATTAATGTTGAATGTTGAATGTTAAAACCTTGAGAATCAACCATGTAGATTATCAAGTACGTTTGTGTTGCTTCTATAACAAATTTTCCTTTCATAGGAACTGAACCTCATACACTTTCCATTCCTGTCTTTAGAATGATTATGAAATATTCAGCATTTTCAGGAGGAAATACTCACTTCATTCTTAAGAAAAGATCTTGTATAACATACGTGACTATGGAAATATTTGGCGTTTTCAGGAGAAAATGATCAACTCAAGATGAAGGGGAAAACATTCATTGATGAGTAACTGATTTTTTACCTCTTTCTCACTAATGTATTTTGTTCAAGTACGTGATTTTCAGTCTCACATCTTCCTGCTTCACCGTCAATTTCGACAAGAGCCTGTCTCTGCAAATTGCCGAAATACACTATTACCATATTAACCTTTATATATTCATGTGCCACCTCATCTCCGTATGTGCTTTGTTCTTACTCTTGGCTGCCCCGTGATAAAACGTGACCCTTATAATAGCGATACCGTAGAAACGGCATTGAATTATTGAGATCCTTATCGTAAAAGATGGATAGAGGTGTTGCGGAACCCGTGTTTGGGGTTTCATCCATGCATGGACAATGATGCCATGAATATTTGATCAGGGTGGAAGTCGAACACCACCCCCTTATTCGGGGTCACAACAAATATCAATTAGTAAAGATACCCATATACTATACAGGACATTGCGTCCAGGCAGAGAGTCTAGGGAGGATAAACGGTGACCACAGCTCCCTTACGCCTTTTTTGGCGTTTACATTGTTGATACTATATTACAGAGATGGAGCTTCATTTGAGTAAAGCTAACTTCTATGATGGATAATGACCAAGGTGAATAAACATATTGATTGTGATCCTTGGTGCCATCCTCATCTACGAGTGTAACTATTAATTATTTTAATTTTTTGTATTTTTACAGATTGAGAATCATGAACAGTAAAATGTAGAAACGAGATTTCACGTTAATCTGACCTCGGCTCCAGGCTTTATTTTGTCAGAGATGTAGGGTTAGGGTTAGAGTTAAGCTTGAAACAAAATATTATGAATAATTTCTTTGTTATGGCCCTTTTTCGAAATCAAAGAACTGACCCATACATCCACCTTTTCTTTATGATGCGTGACCATGGCATGTTTGATAAGAACATGATGTAGTATAATATCCAAATTGCAGATCATAGATTATCTGTTCGTTTGATTGTAATTTTTCTTTAAAATTGTTGTTCTCATATGAAATAGAATGTTAAACAGCCGGATAGTCAAGTCTTTGGGAGAAACTGAGTGAATACATTAACTTGATTGGTCTTTGTTTCTCTATGCCTCTTCTTAGGGTGTCATGTGCTCGATTGCGATTCGAAATACGTTTGTAAAATAAGAGTTAATAAGATAAATTTCTTCTGTCTGGTTTTGTTTTAGATGTCAAAGCATTGATGCGTGTTTATGCTACGTCTATTCCAAGGTCGATGTGCGGAAAAGACACCGTCAAGTGCAAATTATTAAGGCGGAGCACTTACCATTTCCCTTTTTCCCCGTTTCTATTCATGTTAAAGGCTACAATAAAACAAAATGCTGATGAAAGAGCAAACAAAGTACGATTCATCTCAACTTAACTGGCCCTGAACTTGGACAACAGTTGCCAATCTGATCTTTATCAGCCATAGTACACATTTGATAATGTTCTTGAAGGACACGTGTTTATTAAAAGAGTGTTCCCCACAACTTCTTTTTCTTTTATCCTAAGTTGATCGTGAGGCGAGGGTGCCAACCAGGGCTTAGTACCGAAACTGATTTTTCCACTTGCAAATCAGCGCCATTTTCGATCCCTATTCAGAAGAACTCGAGCGCGGCCACTCAGACAGCCAGCCAGCCCACGGAGGCTCTTCCCCAACATCCTCTCCCCCATATTACTATGTTTTGTCAAGACCAGCAACAAAGACTGTTTAACAAGAACACAGTGCAGGTGCAGAACTTTGTCTTCCAGCCTCTGGTCGCTAATGTCACCCTTTTCCCAATATTTCTGATGCAACATGAAAGCGTAACTATGCACCGTGACATCTTACCTAGATGGAATAGCCAGGCCAAAGTAACTTCTTGCAATCTGTCGGCCCATTGGAGTGATATCATCCACGTGCGTAGATAAATCGAGTGGCAAACATGAGCGACCTCGTTCCGCCGTCACTGGACTGGGCGTACGTGGGTGTCTTCAAGCCTGATCTTCAAGTGGTACCAAGAGACCCTGCGACATCAGGCGTCTCACTGGCTCGGACGTCGGCAACCACCGGACGTCGGTCTACCCAGTGGAGACAACAGTAACCAAATTGCCCTGTATATTTAGATGGGGACCATCGGTTAACGCAAGAAGTACAAAATATGGTAAGCGACTTCCTAGGTCTCATTGTGTCACAGGGCTTTCCTCGTGCCCTTTCCATATGCACCCGATCTTGAAAACTGTCGGGAAGCAAATTCGGCTGTTTCCCGTCATTTCCGGCTATCTACGTACTCGATGTCTTCATAATAGGAATCCTTTCCTCCAACGTGACTTTTCGATCCGGGATCTAGACATCACATCGTTCTTCCAGTCCTTCGGGACATCTTCTTGACGTGTCAAAGCTTTCTTGTGCCAAGCATCTTAATCGTCTGGAGTTGTTGAGTCAGAACCAAAACAGGAAAACGAGGAACAATAAGAAAAGGCTGCGCTGCCAATCACTCGATCGGAACCTAGACAGTAGAAAGTTGGTGAACTTTGTTAAATAATAACTTGTTTCTTGGAAAGCTCTCTTGCACATCTACCAATAGATCATCATTGAAGACTTTCCGACTTTGACAAGAGCCGCCGTTAATCAACCCCACCAGAAAGACGGTCTTTGAAGAAAGCAGGTGATTCAAACATCATTTTGTTAGAGGCCCCTTGCGATCCCCTCTCAGCTCCGTCTGAGTCATGATACTCTTCGCCCAATATGTCATCTAAAGAGGTTTCATCCAAGAAAAGGGCCGATGAAAATGCAATCTGGATGACTTTTACGCAACTCCCATGGTGTGGATGAGGGTAGCTCCATGCCATGCACGACTAGGCACAGTTTTTTTTTTACATACACAGGTGGCAGACTTGGCAGACTCATGTAACCAGTAATAACGGGAGACGGTGACACAAGAAAACAGGTATATTTTGCCCACGTTTAATTCTGCAGAATCATTTTGAATGATTTTTCAAAACTTTATGGCGGATGTTAATATTGTTCGAAAGCCAATTACAAACAGAGGTAGTCATGCGTCGTATATATGACACACAGATTGCATAATATGAAGCACATTTAGTTAAATGTTATCATTATCCTAATCAGTATCATGGATATTCATTATATATTTTTGATTAAATGTTTCGATCTTATTTACCCCTTTTTAATTTTCGTTCAGTTTGTTGCATCTATAATTTTTTTGACACCGATGTTATCAAGGGTGTTACAAGACAGGAGAAGTTTTTTTCCTACATTTTCTCATTTGCACTTTTCCATATATCACTCAACACGATAATAATATGATACCGTCATTTTCCCTGGCCTGTCAAAATGCATGCCCCTTACCTTACAGAAAATATGGAGCTATCATTGTGGTTTTCCGAATCCACAATATAGTGGAGCCCTGCAACAGTATAAATGGTGGTGTGGTTTAAGTCAACATAGTGGTACACAAGACGTCCTTCGTTTGACACAGGAGTGCGTCAGTGAAATGTATTTTGGTATAGCAACATTAGAAGAAGGAGAGAGGGGGTCGACGTCAACATAGCGGGGCGCATCCGTATTATAATGCCCGTGGCACATAACACGTTATTTGCCTGACGTAAAACTGCGTCAGAGACTGACGGGATCTTTGATGCTCGTTGTAAGAGTGATATTGTACAAACAAAACAGAATACAAACTTTTAAATGGAGCGAATATGACTGGCGTATGCCCTTTATATATTTATATATAGGCCCTATATTTGCCTTCATACGATTTATTAGCGCAGGAAATAACGCAGTCTAAATGACTCCTCGTGTGCAAACGGGGCATAATCACCCGACAACATTATGATAATCACGCATGATGAAGTCTGAGAATGAGTAATGCTACATTGTATCCGATATTCTATTCATTCACGGCGCCTTTGTGCCTCGGAGCCCTATGCCAGCAGCACATTATACCTGTGCTATAGTAAGTACTGCTTCTTCAAGACGCCAAGGCAGTGTGCTAAAGACATTACGGACCATTTCTGCGCGTCGGCAGGCAGAAGGGGAAGACGGGGAAAAAATCTGGGTTAAAATGTCACAATTATGACACCTATTGCGAGGTGGTAATCGCTTTTTCAGGCTCACAAGTCGGTCGAGGGAGTTTCTATTATGCTACCTGCTGCTGAACCAGACTCTCCTTTGATATCGTTACGGAAGGAGGTATGGTATTAATAGATGCATGGGAGCTTAGGGAGAAGGCGGTTGCCAATGGCTAAAGATTGTAATGCTTTCCCTGAGCATGCATGCAGAGGTGTGTTGATAAACATGGAAAGGGAACCCCTTTTCAATTGCAAATACACCCAACAATTTACTTAAAGATTATAGTGATGTGATATCTCTTTGTGTTTATGCTGTGCTAGTACGAAAACAATACTATGGGCACGCACGTATACACTTTCACTGTCAATATATAGCGTATAGTACTTCGCATTCTAATCGGTTTAACATTCAATGTAAAAAAAATGTTAAGGGTTAAGTATTCAATGTCTAACATCTTTTATAATTTAATAGATTTAACATACAACGTGAGGTCGCTTACCGTACAACAACAACATTACTAGTAAGGTATTTCGATTTGTATTCTGTATACATACAGTACGACTGAATTGTTACATATATTAAAAAATATCTTTTAATTTCTTACAGCATTTCGGGGACTTAACTAAAAAATAGTTAACTTCATTCCACTCCCGGTATGCGCTCTTTCCAAAATTTCTTCAAACGCATGAAAGCTATAATTTCAATAGACACTCAGATCATTTAAGAAACCTTTTGGACTAATGAATGAGGAAAATGCATATTGATGTTACAAAGAAATGTACCACAGTCACGAAGATGCCTAAAAAATGTAAAGAAATATATATATTTTTTAAAATTTCTTCCCCTCCTCTTCAGCAGGGTTCTTTATTTACAAACAAAATTCGATATGTGCGATCATATATAATTATATCCACTAATAATGTACAAATAATAAAACAAATGATATCCATATTGCAACGGCTAAACAATGAAGAGATATAATGGTAGATCGGAAAATCGATATTGATAAGATTCTAATAATTATAGAGTCTCATAAATTACCGTTCATATTAACCTAATGCTATTTGATACTTAGGTGTCCAAATTTTAACTCGTACTAGACATTGGTAGAAAGAGAAGGCATATTTATTTGTAACCCGATCATATCAGGGCCCCGTTTCACAAAACTTGTCATCAGTGACAAATGACAATTTTTGTTATAAGCTACTGAAATACTTGCTTCTGATTGGTTATCATCAGATTTGTCACTGATTTTTGTAATTTTTCATTGAAAAAAGGCTTTGTGAAACATTCCCCAGGATACCGTGCATGACGTATGACATGATTCAAAGCTGCCGTTGACTCCCCAACTCCGTATAAGAGCTACACAACGTGGCATTTGAAAAGTCTACCGGTAGATTTAGAGTTATTTAACTTAATAATAATTTAAATTCCTAAAAAAAGGATACGGTTCCAAATACCCCAAATACCATAAAAGTAACATCTCACACACCCTCCCTCACACCCGCTCACTCTCTCATCAAATGTCCCTTTCAGAATAATCGTCTTTATTGACGCATTCGAAACATTCTTAAAAGTGGTTTGCCAAGCACAACCGCAAACAATAGTTTGTAATAATATCCAATATGCAATATAAGTGAACAGGGGCAAGGACGGGGAAGGGGGGGGGGGGGCAGTTATGGGGTTCTTGTTTGAACCACTATACCAACATCTTAAACTGATGTATTGGTTACAGACATAATTACGCAGGTAACCAAACCTTGTCTCTTTAGGAAGTGCGTGTGGTCGTGTTCTACCATGTTACGGTTCGTAATGTTCAAAGGATTATTTAAATTTGCAAATACAAACGAAGGAAATCAATACCATGAAATTCAATTAATTAAATCAAATTCAGACATGTGTGCTATAAAATTTGATTCACAGTATGAAGATAGCCATCTGTTTAGGGAAAAGAGAAGACCATTCACTTTTATGACCGATGTCTGGGCCCGTCAAAGGTCCCCTTCTCATGTTTACTTGTCACAAGTTAACCACTCTTGTACATGGTTAGGGTGTGTTATCAATAACCAAAAAGGCTGTTCTTAAAACGGTTAACCAAACTCCTAATCAAATATTTGTTTTAATGGGATTACATTTTACTCTCAAAGACGGGAACCGTCTGCCGCACATAGGGGTCACCCAATGGTATGTTTTGCTCGTGAAACCGATCTTCAGATCTGTTAAGTAATAAGGTATCACAACACACGGATCCTTAGAGTCTAACATTTCGCTTAATGGCATTACAGAGGGTAAATTTAAGTTGTACACGTGTTGGCACCCCTGGTTCACGTAACACTCTTAATTGAAAGCTACCATGATTGGGTATACTCCCGATGTTTGCAGACTCCACCTTAGGATGGATGGAGGGGAAAACAAGGGAGCAACAGCAGACCTGGAGATGGCAAGACATTGCTTGCCTACCGAAAGTCAATGATGATACTAAATCTCCACTAACGATTTTTTTCCTCCCTCTCCCCCAACATGGGGGCGAGATTGATCCAGCGAAAGCGGGCCCGGGGCTGGAAACATACTGACATGACCGTAATGTTTGGAGGGGACCGAACCCGATAGTGGTGGTGGGTATGATACAGGGAGGTTGGTTTGAGAGGAGAGTATATAGGTACACCGCTACCCCCCTAGAGGTATGTAACCAATAGCGCTGTGTACAGGTGGTCGTGGTGATACATGCTAGAGACAGCCTTCCCAAGGAGCGAGTGAGGTTGGCAACAAAATAGTTGGGAGCCATGTCGAATGACGCTTTCACCTTTGATTTATCAGTGGACAACAAGCACATTGGTACAGAAAATCGACATATACAACAATTAAAACAACAACCGTATTTTAAGAAAGTAAACAAAAGTAACAGAATTCAGAGTTAAAGTCTGATCCGAGAAAATAAATTAACAAGTCTTTATATAACGTAAGAATCCGTTTGAATTTCGAATAGATCCTTGGCCTTCATGTACAATACGAAAATGCATTACAAACACATGTTATAGATCAGTAAGTTCGTATTACACTTTACCAACTTCATGTTGTAAATGTTGGCCATCAAAACGTTGAAGTTCGTATAAATGACTTTACTGTCTGAATGTTTTTATCGTGCAGACATGTCCCCTCCGAAAGTGCTATCTTAACCAATCAAATATAAATATGACAGTACAAGAAATACCTGATTTTTTAATGAGTACGTGGATTTATGAATAGATAATTAAATAAATGATTTTAATTCCTGTCCTTCTGGACAAAGACTCTGCCAAAGCTCATGAATGATTAAAATTATATTCTAAGAATATAAAAGAAAAAGAGACAATGAGAGGGAGAGAAGAAAAAATTATGCGATGAGTATTATCGATTTCTTCTTCTTCTTCTTCTTAACATTTCCTCGAATTAAATCAACAATCGTTGCCCTTTTCAAATGTATATTCTGTCATTAATCATAGTGTAAATTTGTTTCAATGCAAACTGATAAATAAACATAATTATTTACTTTAATATGACCGGATATTATACCGTATACGTGATGAATCATGCCCATGGCTATGGAACAGCCCTTACCAATAAAAGACACGACTCAAACTATTCATTTTAGAGTACAGACGGATAGACTTGTAGCTAAGCAATGCATTGTTATTTCACTGTATTAATTGTAAACATGATGTTATTTGCACTAGCTTGCTATGAAAATATCAGTGTTATATCCCCTTATTTAATAACCCAGATTATACTTACAACATTTTATGTATGCGTTATGATGAGTAATGTAAACAAAACTGCAAACATTCAGCCCTGACTGTAATTGTTTTCTTCAATATTCATCAAAATACACAACGGAAGAATTTGCCGATAATTTATCACGAATTATTGTTTTAGTAGATTAAATTAACGTGTTAAACATAATGATGTAACAAGAAAAATACAAAGTTACTGCAGTACCAAACTGTCTATTGCTGAATAAATTATATACTGTGTGAGAAGTACAAACCGTGATATGCACAAATTTGCCTATGATAAGAGGAAAAGTAGATAAAATAAATCAATACCAGATATTATATTCTCAAAACTACTTGTACCGATTTAAGGGTAACTTATAGCTAAATCAGTAATGGTTATAAAAACCTTGGATGGAAATGTTAATGAGATTTAAGAGAAAGCAAATTCTGCAATATTTTTGTTCGCCCCTAAATTCCAATATATTAAAAAAATGAGCGACTTTTAACAGGTGTATACAAAAATTGTGTACTCGGAGAAAAAAAAAACATCTTAAAATTTAGTTTTTGGTATGTTCTAATCCGTTTTTTGTCATCGTCGTACAGATATTTAATATTTCTTAAGATGTATTTCCAAAGATTTAATTTGATTGACGAAATTGCCATATTCAGTTCGCCATTGTGTATGAAAAGTATTTTATTTAATGGGTTTTTAAAATGTGACTTAAGTGCTTTTTAAAGCATTTTATTCTTCTCCGAAACGGGTTACACAAATACATTTTCAAATAACGCAACTGTAGTTATATACTTGTATGTCAATATTATATCAAAGGTCTAATATCATGAATAGAGCCCAGGGCCCTGTTGCATAAAACTTATCATTGATGGTAACTTTGCCATCAATTAATGGTCACTTTCATTGAAACTTTGATTTGATTGGCCGTTGAGTCATATTGATGACAAAGTTACCATCAATGGTAAATTGTAATGCAACGAGGCCCCAAATATGTTATTTGTTTCTAATACAATTCTCCAATCTCTCTAATGATGTGACTTTAATATTACTTTAAGATGCAAAAAGGGGGTTGCCCACCCCACCTTATTCATTTGTTCCTCTTCTTTGTGAGTGTTCGTACTTTACTTTTAACTCAAGAGAAAATCCTCAATTATGAAGAATTTTCTTCTTCCCTTTTAATTTTGGCAACAGCCCCCTCCCCTCCCCCTCCCCTGCATGCATTCTGCTGCACAGACGGACGGCAGATCTATAATACATTGTTGCTTGAAACATATTTCCCCAAAGACCTTGCTTCTCCAAACGTCGGGTTTGCCATTCGTGCTCGTCTCAATCGGACTAATCTCATCATTGCGAAGCAGAACTAAAAATTAATATTTACACAAGTCTGCTAACATACAGCACGCAGGTGGTATCTATTTTCATATACATGTTACTCTCAAGTTTACACAAGCAGAATTCGACTGTGAATGCGAGCCGCCGAATCTAACATCAACCGTTTTTCTTATTTCGATGCCCGTTTCATTGTGCAAGCTTTGCTTAGAACTTGTTTGAATATTTTTTGGTCATATTTGTGCAAGAGCAAAGAATGATAGCCGTAAGTTAAATAAAAAGTAGACTGATCTCTATGGCTTGGCTCCCCCGTCTCGAGTTGGCATTGTGATGTCACGTCCCTGTCCTACATCGAACAGCTGTAGAAGACTCAAGTTTATACAAAATGTATACAAAGTAAGCGCTTTAAAGCAAACTTGACGAGACACAACTTTTCAAAGAAGTTGTTGTAAATTGTAGACTTTCTTTTTATCTCCTTTCTTATTCCCGCTCTCGTCTCTATGTGTTCATCTGTTTGCCCAAACGCCGAGATGCCCAAACAAGTCGCCTTTTGATGATCTGCTAATTTCGACTACTAGCAGCCACCAAGAATGGTGAAAATGTAAACGTGTCCTAGAAACGGGCTTATGTCTATAGATCTTAGAGTCGAACGCGCTTCCCACTCCTGCCCAACCCGCTAAGGCATGGGGTAAAGGATCGACGCGGGCGGGGGCGAGCAAACGCTAACTGTATTTATATTTGGGGGAGCTGGTTGCTGTATATCACAACAAAAACGAGGAATGATATCGGCCAGTCACTGCGGGATGAACCAGACATCTCGCGGTGCTGTGCTACCGATTATTTTCTTTCAGCGCGACCCACTTTGAACTCAAATGACTGTGTTTGTTTACTACCTATTTTTGCAAAGCTACCGTCCCTCCATGAAACCCTCTGTTCCCTCCGCCGCTCTAAATATCACAACCAGGCTTTCTTCCCTCTTTTTTTTCCATGAGGAGGAAGACCACCTTTCGTAGTAAGGAAAACAGCGGCTTTTTAAAAACGGTTCTTGGATTTCAGACCACTTACTGAGACTTACTTGGTAATTTTGTATGGATTTCAGGGGGATTCTACGAGTCAGATGTCGTCAGTCACTTTGGTAGGTGGTAGGCCCACACACACGCACACACTCGTTCGGCGCACAGCACACAAACCAGTTCCAGAATCCCGCGCGCAGGTGTAACACATATTCGGGCGCCATCAATTGGCAACTCGTCTCATGCAAAGTGTACAGCGTCCAGGTATAAACAAGACCTGGAAGCACAAACACAATTCCATCGATACTCCAAGATCACCTTTCATTAGTGTAGATTCTTCAATTAATGCATAATCCGCTTCTTCAACCTAGATACATCCCTTAATCATATTTACGATTAATATTATGAAACCCTCATGCTAAACATCCAGTGTTTTATTTTTTATTTTTTAACCTTGTCATTTCACCCCAGCGCAATCCTATCACCGTCGTAGCTCTTGATTATGTCCCTGGTGGCGATTATACTTTCTATTCACTTGCTGGTGATAATGAAAAGCTAACTGTCTCCCACGTACAATAGACCTATTAAAAGCGGGATTATAAATTATGTATTATTGTGATAAGACCGTACGTACATTATCCCTCTCTGAAGGCACCCCTGACCCTTTTCATATTTCTCTTTTCATAAAGTAGAGTAACGGATGACCTGTCAGCTATGATCGATAATTCCTTTTTTACCCTAAAAACCTGGTTTCTGAAATCACGTCCTAGGCATGAAGCCTGAACCACACCAGCCTAATACGTAGTCTGTGGTGTGTATGATACCCCCATTTTGGGGACAGTCATTTTAAAATATTTAGGGTAAACACTTGAAATTAATGGACAGGTTTGGACGGGGTGAATAAGAGGCATGGCTGCATCTCAAAGGATCACATAGGATCAATTTCATTCTGGTGAAATATAGAATAATAAAATGACATTATAACCCGGTTTCATGTGATATACAACATACCAAGGTAATGCATTGAATATGAGTCATTGGTAACAATATAACATTACTGAATATATTGAATACAAGAGCAACAGTAAACTCCTTTATATCTTTATATTTAAATTAAAGATTTTTGGGGCAATTAGCTTCTTTGTTGATGTTTTGGCATGTTTTCCAACTTACCCTGAATAACAATAAATGAGCTGAACCTTAATAAAAATTAATCATATAATTCATAGCTTTACCTTAATAACCTCATGTCACAGTATTTGTTAAGGATATCTAAATTTACCAAGAGAGCGTATAGTGTCTTTCGTCCTATTTAGAGGAAGAAACCTAGTTGATTAATCCAATGAACCTTTTTAGGATTACCACGACACTCGCACGACCTTGTATATGTTACTATTTTCTGCAGGAGCCGGTAGAACAGCGAACACATGTTTGTGTCCCTAAGATATCCTCCATGCCGAAATATACCAAAATAATCCTTTTAAGTGATCATTCTGACGAAAAAATGTACATGTCATACGGACCCCCATCCCCCCTCGGAAAAAATCCAAACATCCATAGCGGTGCGATGCTAATGCCCTCCGCGGAAGTCAGCACGTCATATGGCCCTATATTACCGAAAACGGGGCAAATTCTGTTTATGGACGATTCAGGGTTTACTGTCATCCCTATGCCTTTCCCCCTCGTAGCTTATGCTCTGGTGTGTCATAAGCATGATGCTTTCGGGGATGTAATTAGAAACATCCCCAATGCTACCAGAATCTAGGTCATGTGACTTAGAGAGTTATAGCTGTAAAATCATGCTAATCATGGCAACATTAATATTGTATCTAGGTATGAGAGTCTCTCATCTCCCCCAAGCCTTAAAAGCGACAATTTTAAAGGTTCTCATCCTCGGCGTAACGAATTGATATATTTTCTGCACCAAATGTTAATGCCATGATCTAGCTTATAATAGTATGTACATGCATGTCATTAATAATACACTGGCTAAGTTGACTGTAAGGTTTAACCGAGAAAGTCAATTTTAATAACGTTGAAAAGGGAGGAATGTTTCCACTTTTAAACTTAAAAATAACTAACAAAGATTGCGATCATAAATCTGGGGGTACTCGAAAAACCTTTAACATTTTCTCCTCATTATCTCAATACAATGGTTGTGGTAATCCAAATTTGTTTTGTATTTTAATACTATACAGTTAGTCAAGAAAGTTCTTTAGATACAGATATGGAAAGTATAACCATTTTCCCAATTTTAGATAATACATTTTGTTGCCCATGAAGTAAATAATAATAATAATAAATAATTTGTTCTTAACTCTTACATGAAATGATAACGAAAATATGATTTATTCTACATAGATAAAGTTTAAATATTCTCAGAGCTATACTGATCAATCTAAAGAGTCATAGAGATTGATCGAAAAATTGTAGGAAAGATATAAACTATATTTATCAAGAATAAAAATGAAATAATTTGTTCTAAACTCTTTTCATGAAATGATAGCGAAAAAATTATTTACTTTTCATAGATATAGTTTGAATATTCTCAGAGCTATACTGATCAATCTAAAGAGTCAAACAGATTGATAGAATTTTTTAAAGGAAATATATAAACTATATTATCAAGAATAAACCATATGGCCGCAATTATTTAATATTTAGAGGTAAAGAAAAAAAATCCAACTTTATTGGCAACAGTACATATATTTAAACATATCAAATTAAAGAAAACAAATTATTTCAACTTCCTTTATATCTGACTACTCATTACATAAATGAATATATAAATGTATGTACATATATCCATAATCTTGTTATTCATCATATCCTAAATTTTCTTCAATTGTAGACTTTTAGAAAGAAAAACAATCTAAAAATGTCACACAACGATTAAAATAGAAAGGAAAGGGCGCATCATAGTGTGTCTTCTTCTCTTACATATTAGGAATTATCTGTGATATCAATTGAATTTAAAGTGAGGGGGCGGGGGCCCATAAAATGCGCAGTATTACGATTTCCAAATTGGTCCTTTCGCGATCTACTCAAAACCGGAAACAGAGAGTTATCATTCGTGTCAAAGGGTCACCGTGCGTGTGTGTACGCTTCGTGAAAGACGGTTCGCCAATATTTGATGAATTTGTTATTATTGCATTGTTATTCCTGCTATTTGTATTTCTTGTACAGATGTTGAAACAGTTGTTGTATAGCAAGTCAAATGCAATGAGAAACTTGTGTTAAATAGCTGGCGTATTGATACGTATATCTCCTTCCAAACTCTGTCGAAATATTGTTTACAATTCATTGATCCTACTATATTTGTGACTGTTTTAAATTACATTATCGGGTAGCATTGTGAAAAGGCCTATAATTTGCAGAATATTATGGTTTGAAAACAAACATATCTTCAGTATTTACTTAGGAAATTAATCAGCCTCAATTTCTTTTTTGAAAAGTGAATATTCCTCACTCAACAATAATTTAAACAAATAATAATAATAACGATTTTACACTATATGTATTAAACTTCAAATTTTTTGCAAGTATGGAATATGTAATAAATTGTGATCCATTTATCTAAGTCTTGTTGATATGTTTTTATTTATCTGAGCTTGTAAAACTTGTATTGTAATTAAGCTCTCGGGCTACCATTTGCAACTGTTATAACAATCAATTTTACCACCACTACTACTACTACTACTTCTACTACTACTACTACTACTACTACTACTTTTGCTACGAAGATTCAAATACGCACTGTCAACAAATGTTGTAGGTCCAGAGGCTATTGTCATTTGAGTTTCTCCCATTGAAAAATGATATGAGAACAGGAAATTGATGAATTTAGAATAATACAATTACAATGGATTTTCCTATAAGCAAAATGCCAAAAAGAAGACACTTCTTGTCAATAAGAAAACATTTGGCTTAATTATTATTCATGTATAGTAGTCCTATGCCCTTATACTTTACAATAGGTATCTGTAAAATCATCTTATTCGTAGTTTACTTCTTTAACCTTACGCTATGATAATTGTTACGTTTTATATTTTTTTAATCATAATCATGTAATGTAAGTTAAGACTTTATCCCATTTTGTTGTTACTACCAACACTACTTCTACTACTACTATTACTACTACTACTACTACTACTACTACTACTACTACTACTACTACTACTACTACTACTACTACTACTACTCCTGATGATCATAACAATAATAATAAACAATACAAGTCATAGCATACAATAATAATGATAATGATATCAATCATAATAAAGCATCTGAACTAAGCAACTTTTTTTTTTTTTGCAGTTGTTTTTGCATTTATTGAAAAATGGTTTACATAAAATGTGACAACTGAAATTCAAAGGAAATACATAGAAAAAAATGAAAACCTGAAAGTATTAAGGTATATCAAAGAATAAGGCAGACTATCAGAAACATTTAAATAAATATATACATACAGAAATGACGATTGAACAAGAACAATAATATATACTGATTTAGATACGTTATCTCCAAAAGAATGATTCGATAAGGATATTGTGTAAAAAGGAGTGTTTTTTTAAAAGTAATAATAATAATTACTCAAAATAAAGAAAAACATTTTATCATGGAGCTGAAAACTGCTGTATCGGTTTACGTACCTCCTTTTCATTTCGTAGCAGTCAAAGCCATATTGACATACTGAAATAAATGAAAATAAGTTAAACGGTCCCTTGGGAAAATGCAATCACGAGGCTAAAAATAAAATGTATGCAAAGTAACTTTTATTGATGAAAAATGGTTCTAATCGAACCGAAGGGACCCAGTGTATCAAAACGTACATAGCTTGTTATAAACTCACTCATAATTTGACCTCGAATAAATCTACAGTAAAAGTATGATCAAGTTTATTCAACTATGTATGTATAATTAGATATATACATGCATATGTATACAGGCATATTTGAATATATATATCTGAACATACATACACAGACGTACATATACAAATGTAATTCTGTAACCTGTAACCAAACATGCTACGCGTCCATGTAATGGAATGACAGTGCTTTTATATACTCGAAAATGAGGATACAAAAGCAGGGCTATGCAGAACATAAAACTTGCACTAGTGAACGAAATATGTAATCCAATGAAAAATGTCAGATGTTATCCTCTCCCTTCTAAACTTCGAAAGCCAATCTCACTCTGCTTTCCACGTTAATATTATTTGAAGATACATACTGGCACCTTAAATATTGAAAGAAGGAGGGTATTTCTGACGAGAAAGCAGACTTTTATGAGAGTTTATACCCGTGCACACCGTCATTGGCTGGTCCTATGAAGGTCTACGCCAGAGTTTCGGTGGGTTCTCCTCTGTATTTTCCGTCGTGACTACTTCATTTTCTCGCGGGAGTCCCATTAAGTTTGCCTGTTCAGTGATGTATCTTTTTATTCGGGAAAAAATTGCTCAAAGGTTGTAGATTTAACCAAACGAAGTTCCTTTTTTTGTATGTGCGTAGACTCGATTGCATAAAAGTATGAAATTCATAAATGTAAGAAATAAACATTGTCTTTATTGAAATCATGATGTGACATTATATGACTAAAATATTGATGTTTCATATTTATAAAGATGCTTTTTGTAGTTAAGGGGATTTGGGTTCCTTCTTTGAAAATCGGTCGACCCTCATATAAGCTGCTCTTACCTATCTTTTATACGGGAGATGATTAACAAAAAAATAACCCATTTTTAATAATGGATTAGACATACATATACAAATATTTTAGAAATAAAAAGTCAGAAACAAACATTTATTAGGAATTTTATAAAACTTCTAAGAAAATTATTGGTTTTGTGGTCTCGTGGTAGGGGGAATATGACCCATTTGAAAACTATTTGTGACCACACAGAAAGGAGCTCTTTATCTGTCAACACACATTGTGTAGTAACTTTGTGTAACCCTTTAGGGTTTTGCCTCTGCAGACCTACACTTACAAAGGTCAGGGGTCACGTGTTCCAGCAAACTTGGCATTGTGTTACAATGGCACGAGTGGTATAATAATAATAATTCATAGCGCACTTCTTCGGCCATTCAGAGTTTTCATTCAATTCATGGAATTGACCTCATATACATTCATAGAGAGAAGAAGAAGCAGAAGAAAGGGGGAAAAGTTCTCGACCCTTTGGGCTTTCCTTCTTTTTTTGATAGTCCAAACTGCACTTTTTAGCAAGCGGTCAAAGAATAATCGACCTTACAAGTGCCTGTTTCTCCTTTGTATGTTGATATACATTGCAGGAAACCTAAGAATAGGGGGACGTGTTACGCACAACAAACTATTGGTAGCCTTTGGGGAAAAGGGCTCTACAATCGTGGCTTCTGAAAAGGAGGGGAGTAAAAAAAAAAAAAAAAAAAAAAAAAAAAAAGGATCCCTTGCCGGTAAAGTGGACAGGATGACATCTGAGTTAACCCCATTTATGAATATCTCCATTTAGCTTCGCGCCATCTCTTAAACACACATGGCCTAGATTCGGTCGTCTGCGTATGTCGAAGTAATTTAATTGTCGAAATCGTCGTCCTAAAACTAGGGTAAGCGCCCAAGAAGAGGGCATGGAGCTTGAACAAGAAGAAAGGGAGAGAGGAAAAGGGAGTGGGGCAGAGAAGAGGAGTAATAGTTACTTCAGGGGAAGACGAGGAAAAAAATATTTATTGCTTGCCATATTTCGGGTCTTTGAAACTCCTCAGGAATTTGGCCCATCCACCGAAGATTATTAAATGGAGATACGTGAAAGAGAGGGGGGTTGTTAGGCGCGATTTATGCAGGAGATAAACACTCGTAGATGAGCTATTCAGAAGAGGTGCTGCGGAGATAAATTTGAAAGATATGAAGTAATTGGGAGATGATATTTGGGTTGTAAGGGGTTAGAGGACCAGAGAGGGACATACACAGGGAGTAAGAGAAAGAGAGAGAGAGAGAGAGAGAGAGAGAGGGAGATATAAAGAGATTTACAAACATATAAACACACCCACATACTATATATATAATGTATATATATAGAGAGAGAGAGAGAGAGAGAGAGAGAGAGAGAGAGAGAGAGGGGAGGAGAGAGAACGAACTATAGAATGAAAGACTATGTGAATGAAGTTGTAGGATAGAGCGTTTAACTTTTTTAAACGTTTGAACTCTTGGATGAAGAGAATGAGAGGTGGGCGGTGGGGAGTGGGAGAAAATATTTGACGTTGAAGGAGGAGAAAAAGAAAGAGAGAAGGAAAAAATGAAAATAAGCTTAAACCATTTGTTTACTGTGGTATATATTCTTAGCCCAAAGAACGTAGCCAGTTTCATGAAAAACGCCCCGAAGCCGCTTTGACCCACATATCGCTCAATGAGAGCTCTAAATATGCCAGAAGGAATAAATAAAGAGCATGGAACTCTTAGCTTATATTTCTTTCAGAGGAGAGATAGAACAAGAGAGGGTTGGAGGGGGATAGAGAGTAGGGGAGAGAGAGAGAGGGCCACCGATTCTAATTCGATAGCTGAATTCGCTACTCGTTTTCCGCTTTACCCCCTCCATCGCTCTCTTCCACTTCCATTTCGCCCACTTCGTATCTCTCTTGTTTACCCCCTCCCCCTCTCCCCGCTCTCTTCATCTCCCTTCTTCGTCGTCACCACTCACTCGTACGCAGGTCTCAAATTTTATTTGATGGAGCGAGACCAAACAATTGCCCCTGGACATTCGGGTTAAAAAATCTGATAAACAATACCCAAGAAACTAAACTGATCTCCTTGTGACCTCTCGTCTGAATGCACTTTTTGACTCTCCTCTCTTTACCCATACCTTACAAATCTTCAACATTCGTCATCGGTCTGTACGGCAGCGGTACAAGTTACCCGATCTTGATTGTTTCATGTGATACTTTGCAAGAGTCCGTTTACATTTAATGAGCAGGGACTAATACGATGTGTGCCTGCTGTTACGGAGTGTCTATCGAATCAGGAGACAATAAAAATAGGACAACAGTATTACAAGACTCTATTGAAGAGAAGATTAAAGAAATAACACGAGTTTAGCACTTTTAAGAAAGTTAGATCTTGGTGCTCGTCTTAATGGTCATGTTCATCAGTGAAGTCTTTTTTATTGAGGAAAGTCGACTATTAAAGCTACAACTAGTTTTAACCTTAAACCAGACTTTTTATGCTACCAACAAGTTTCGTTAACCACTTTTACTTGTTATCGATTCAATCGGAATTAAAAACTGACAATAATGAATTACCATGTACTATGCCAAAGCAATAACACCAATATCCACGTGTAATCTAGTTATATTGTATGTCATACAAATGAAACGTAAGACTAAAATATTTGAGCGAATACATATTTTATATTTGGCCTTATTGAATTTTTGAGGGCATGAATCATTGTCCCCTCTGTTCGTTTTTCAGGGAACAAGTATCCATTATTTAACAAATGTCCAATTTATACTAACATTAGTTGTGTTTTGTTTTCATGGATGTATCCATTTTATCACACCAAAAGAAGAATAAAATTAGTAGGGGAAAATAAAATGGTTGAGCCTATCGCATCGTCTTCATCCTGCATTAAAAAAAGACAATCGCTTTTTTGTTCAAGGTTGCGAATTGTGGTGTCGAAATGATAGGACGCCATCTCGTGGTATGGTTACGTAGATGTTTGGCGGTTGTGGGTTTTTCGACTGTGCGCCAAGGATGGTGTTCAATCTTTCGATTATTTACTCTTGGTTGCTTTTATAAAGGCAGTAATAGGCACATTCCCTATATACTCCTTATTTCAAATCTGTATTTAATTGGTTTATTTATTTACTTTTGATAGATAAAAAGCAAAGTAATAACATATTTTTTGCATTCTTACATAATATTTTTGTAGTCATTTGATAATTGATGAAATGAGAATGTATTGTTATTTCATTTGATTAGATCAGGTTTATTACCTATTTTAGTAAATGAATTGGTCAAAGAGCAAAATATGTTTATGGTACGGATTTCCTCTGAAATTTGAATTTGGCGTGATGTCGTTAGATTACAAGATTTATGCATATTCAGGAAAAAGAATATTGACAAATCAATCCGTAATTACATTACAATAGTTAATATTTTCATAAATACATTTGGAGAACCTGTAATCATTAGTCATAAAGAATAATTGATTAATAAAGGTCCATTGGAATGCAAAATGATTGTATTACAAGAATCAATCCTGATCTTATTTTGCAATGCGTTAATCATCCTCGATAGATTTTACCATTTGCAAAATCTTCAATGATTAATCGTCAAAAGGATGTTGTCTATTTTGGAAGTCGAAGAAATGGATTTGACAAACGAGAGAAGACGAGTAATTATTACGGTAATGAACTCAGCGTCTTGTTTCTGTGTGCCTCCAAACAAAATATTCGTCGCTGTAATAATTCATCAACCGAATTCAAATTAAAGCAGCGCGGACTCGTATGCAAATAAGAAAAAGAGCAGAAACGTAACGAAACATCGTCTTGTTTGTCAACCGTTGTTTTACCCTACTAATTATAAAAAAGAGATTCCGTATTCATTACAAAGTGGAGACCACGGATTTAATTATTGTTTTTGATGGATGATGCGTAATTAAGAGGACATTGAGCGTGTATTTCATAATGAATGAAATGATACTAGAGTATATTGTAGCTTTATCGAAAGACGTTTAAATAATTGTTTTGAAGTAGTCATTCTTTCTCCCATCGATGATGATTTTTCAGTGCTATGTTTGCGAAATAAATTATTCATAATGGGTTTTTTGAGATAATGGAACGATTTCATTTGCCTCAATAATTAATTCTTGACGTGTCCTAATTGTTGAGAGGCTCAAATGAATATCAATTGATGAAAGTTAGGAAAATAGTGGAAGATTTTATTTCAATATAACCTTCTTCTTAATTATATACAGATGAATACAAATATTCCCGAATCTTTCTTTCCGTCTATCTGTCTGCCTCTGTCTGTCTCTCTGGCTCTCTGTCTCTCTGTCCCTCTGTCTCTCTCTCCCTCTCTCTCTCTCTCTCTCTCTCTCTCTATCTATCTATATATATCTCTCTTTCTCTCTATCTCTCCCGCTCACTCCCCCTTGTCTATCTCGCTATCTTTCCTCCTTTCTCTCTACCCTCTCTTTCTTTATCGGTACTATGAGCCATGTATCGCTGTTATACCTTATAACAAAAACAAAAACGAAACAAAACTTTTAAAATGCCGGGATTTCCAAATTAGCGATGACAACTGTTATCATTCGGTACAGCATAGGTTTATTGTTAATCGGAGTTGAAAACTCCAGATATTTGAACAACAAACACGGAATTGAATTACAGTTCTAAAACCAGAAACCCACACAACAGGAGCCTGTATAGCGGTCAAGTTTGTGTGTGGTCAGTCATATATTTCCATTCATTTCCCCAATTCATTTGTCGTATTTAGGTCAAGCATTGTCTGGTGTTCAGTTGATTTCATTACACAAGGGCCTTTTTTGTGTGCACCCTCGTGAAATGGACGAGTTGGGAGGGAGGGGGGGGGGCGATTTTCGGTATTATTCCCTGGTTGTAGAGATTAAATCCCCAAACTATTCATTAGCATCGGACAATTTGGGTATAACCATAAGCAGAAAGAAAGAGGAAGTAGGAGGAGGCGGGGAAAAGGGGTTAGGAGAGAGAGAGCAGGGGGAAGGGGGAGCTTGAGATTTTACAAAAAACAACATAGTCCCCTTAGTGTGCCGAGAACACTGGATGAGCGTTCTGTGTGATAGGGTCGTCGCAAGAGGGGGCGAACATTATTAAAAATTCTTTCGGAAAATTTCGAATTCTAACATGCTATCGGCGAATCGATTTTTTTTTCTTCACCCCCTGTTAATTAATTTTTGTATTTTATGACATTGTTGTTGTTTCTGTCGTGTGGTTTTGTTTGTTTTTGTTTTGGATTTTTCTTTTTATTCAGTCGTTTCAAAAATTATATTGTTGTTTACATATTTATTTATATTTTGCTAGTGAAATGGCCTTCCAAATTGCATTCAATTATAATTACAGCGTTTGTAATAACCCTTTAAAAATTCTTCGACAGTTTTTTACCCCGTCACGGCAAATTTACAAAAAAATAAAATTGATAAGCATATTTTCAATCCGTTATTGCCTTTACTTATCCTAAAACAATAGGATGCATCAAACGCGAGAGCCGCCTTATGTCCAGCTCTTAGTCCGTCAAAATAATAAAAAAGTTATCATCTTGCTGGTCAAGTAATTTAGGCCACTGTGAGTAATATTGGCCTAAATTTAGGTTCCGTAGAAGACAGGACCACGAGATTATGATTACCATAAGCAGTCTTTTTCGATGAAGTAATTAACATCACGAGTTTATGACATCACTTATTCACTTATTTCAATCCTTCCCGCTTTATCTACCTCTCGTTGTCTTTGTTTCTATCTATGTCTCTGTCTCTCTTTCTTCTTCGTCTCATTTTTTCCTCCTCTTCTTCATCTTCTCCTTCTCCTTTTACTTCTTCATCGCTAAGTCACTTTGGATCCAGGATTTTTTGACCGGGTCCACAATGAACGTTTCTCACAGACAAATACAAATTTAAGTAAACAAATAAATGAATAAATGAATACATACAGACAAGTATATAAAATTAAACAATTAAAAGCAAATACATACAAACATGCATACATACATTTGATAAGTAAATAAATATTCATGAATGAATAAAAACAAAAGAAATATTCTGACGTAGATTTATTTACGAAAACCAGTTTTAGTCTCCAAATTGGTTTCAGCAGGTCATAACCATGTTGTCCCTTCGGTGCCAGTTGAAAATGTCAGAGGTAATAGTGTCAGAGGTAAACATTCAGAGTTAAAAATGTCAGAGGTAAATATGTCAGAGATAAAAATGTCAGAGGTAAAAATGTCTGAGGTAATAGTGTCAGAGGTAAAATATCAGAGGTAAAAATGTCAGACGTAATAATGTCAAAGATAAAAATTTCAGAGGTAATAATGTCAGAGGTAAAAGTTTTGGAGGTAAACATTCAGAGGTCAAATGTCAGAGGTATAATGTCAGAGATAAAAATGTCAGAGGTAATAATGTCAGAGATAAAGATGTCAGAGGTAAAAATGTCAGAGGTAATAATGTCAGAGGTAATAATGTCAGAGGTAAAAATGTCCGAGGTAAAACTGTCCGAGGTAAAAATGTCTGAGGTAAAAATATCAGAGTTAAAAATGTCAGAGGTAATAGTGTCAGAGGTAAATATTCAGAGGTCTTATGTCAGAGGTATAATGTCAGAGATAAAATTTTCAGAGGTAAAAATGTCCGAGGTAATATTGTCAGAGATAACAATTTAAGAGGTAAAAATGTCCGAGGTAAAAATGTCCGAGGTAAAAATGTCCGAGGTAAAAATGTCCGAGATAAAAATGTCGGAGGTAAAAGTGTCAGAGGTAAAAATATCTGAAGTAATAATGACAGGGGTAAAAAATGTCAGAGGTAAAAATGTCAAAACGAAAGCATTTTACAGGTTGAATATTGGTAATGGTTATACATTAGGCTCATCGAAAAATAATAACGAAGGATTCTCTGCAGTTATTTTTTTCAGCGCTGCTTTTTGTTCTTATTTCCTTAACTTGTGTTTACCTTTCGGCCAAAATTTTGACTTTTTACCTCTAACATTCTTTCCTTTGACATTTTAACCTCTGACATTTTCCCTCTGACATTTTTACCTTTTTACCTCTGATATGTTAACCTCTGACATTTTTACCTCTGACATTTTTATCTCTGACATTTTTACCTCTGACATTTTTACCTGTTTACCTCTGATATGTTTACCTCTGACATTTTTACCTCTGACATTTTCATCTCTGACATTTTTACCTCTGACATTTTTATCTCTGACATTCTTACACCTTGAATCATCCTGATTTCCTACATTCGATTTTATTTCTCCAAAAAGCAATTTGTGCATTCAGCTGACATAAAACAGGGAAGGTACGTGCGAATTCAGTTTTTTTAATGCTCCTATTAACTTCTGATTTTTTGGAGTGTTTTCCAAATTCCAACCATCATTACAAATTTAGCCAAAAAACTTAGAACACGAAGCAACCATTTCCACGTCTTCAACAATCATTATGCCTAGAACCTAATTAATCTACTTGATACCCTCGCCTCAACAATACAAAGTCTGCAGAATTAGTGTTCTAATTCTTTAATCTCAAGATTTAAAAATCTGTCTTGCGTTCGATTTGTTTAGATCTTACCGCCATAGGCAGACTTATTTTCCTGACCCAGTTCTCAATGCGGACTGATGTGTATGTGTAAACCCTTATTTCATATAATATCAAATGCCCAAATTCTACTCTAATCTGTGCGCCAATTATTAAGTTTAAATATCTTCATTATGAAGCTTTCCGTAGCATGCTTATTCGATATCTTTCTTTTCTACATTCAATGTTTTTCTTCTTATTATTCTGATAAAATTTTGACTCTCGAGAATCATTATTGTATACCAGACCCCCAAAAATAACAAAAATATGTATTTCATGACTTTGTAAAATTCTGTCTGATATGAAATTAGCGTTTGAAAGGACAAAAAGTATTATACTTGCTGTTTACATTACTTTTGATGAATCATAAAGAATTTGATTTGGTATCATGTTATATCAATGTGGCGGATGAAAGACGCTCTTGGAACATTTCTCCGCATATATTTTCAAAATCCCTTTATTCGGCAAAAGCACTGCTTCGTAAAAACAATCATCTCATTTAGACGAAAGTTTAAAAGTTTGTAATACATCTTTCACTTAGTTTGTGCAGGTTCTTAAGAGTAAATGTATTCTTAAGACATTGGAAATGCCCAGGGCTCTAAGATATTGGTGTGTTTTTCTGACTCTAAACTTTTCAAAGTACAGTACCTTTTTCACAGACCTTATTAACTGTTAATATGGAAAACTTTTAGAGTGATGTCAGTTTTTTTGTTTTTTTTTGTTGTTACTACAGTATATTTCAAATCAACTATATATTTGCTCTAATGTAGGCCAAAGTACGTAGGACTTGTGCTCTAGCCGTCGGTTAACACAGCAGCGTTCAAATGATTGTGATTAAGACATATCATTGTAACATGAGCATGGAAGATGCATGAGAGAGAGAATGAAAGAGCGAGAGAGAATGAGAGAGAGACAGAGAGAAACAGAGAGACAGAGACAGAATGAGAGAGAGAAAAGGGGGAAGAGAGAGTGATAGATAGAGACAGAAAGAGAGAGAGATAAGGAAATAGAGAGAGAGAGAGACGGGAGAAAGAGTGAGAGAGAGATAGAGACAGAAAGACAGAAAGAGAGAGGAAAGAGATTGAGAGAGAGAGACAGGAGAAAGAGTGAGAGAGGGGAGAGGGGAGGTGGGGAGAGAGACAGAGAGAGAGAGAGAGACAGAGAGACACAGAGACAGCCAGACAGAGAGGAGGGGAGAGAGGGGTTGTTACATGTAAAATGTATGTTGTAGACTTGAGTCACCCCGATGTACTTTCAACTATTACCAAGTTCATGATCATGATGACTTGCCCACGTATAATAATTTATCTTCCGTTCCTCCCTGGCGTCCCCCCTCTGCAGCTCTCGGATTCCTTGACTTTCCCTACGCCCGGGGCGACGGCGTCTAAACGTAAAGCCATACCGCTGCAAGATTTTTTTTTGTGTCGGCCTTGTGTTCCCCCTTCTTCTTCCCTTGCACAAACAAAACATTAAGGATAGTCAACTCTGATCAGGATGAGATGATGAAGATAGCACATGGTGTCATCGACTTGGCTGTGACTTTGTAGGATCATCTATGGTAGGATCTACCAGCAAGAGCAATTGTTCTGGTCCTGTTTGGAGAGCAACACGGGATCGAAGATCTGGATTTGAAAGAAATAAGGACGCAATTTGTATACCTACTTCAAGATATCCGTCAATTGAAATGAATAAGGCAGTTTGTGTCATTATCAGTTATTATTGGT